>JBBBDQ010001558.1:0-172500 GCA_037127315.1 Ascarosepion bandense | reverse complement strand
TGGGTGGCAAAAGTGGGTTTTAATTATTAGACTACATAAACTTTTTGAAACTCTTACGGGACTGGAAAATGAGTGTTTATCAACTAAAGCACAGATGTAACGGAAATACGTCATTTTTTAAATTTAATCTTATACTCGTAAAGATAAACAATGGCAAAAAGAACAGCTAATTATAGGAAATATAAACTTATTCATAAATGGAACTGTGTGTGTGTGTGTGTGTGTGTGTGTGTGTGTGTGTGTGTGTGTGTGTGTGTGTGTGTGTGTGTGTCCGTCCGTTACCTATAGACTCCGAAACGGTTTTCTTGAAAATTTACACAGTTGTACTATAAGCGTCTGCAAGTGTTCTTAGCTAGGTTTTGTGTCGAGGTACCCCAGATAAATATCGAAGATCGATAATCGAAAAAATCGGGTTATAGAAGGAGTGGTCCGATTTTAATCAAATTTAATACACTCATTGACAAAGACATAAGAAGCGATATTCAGAAGTTTCAAAGTTGCAGTTCTTACAATAGTGCTGAAAATTAGATATCGATACCAGGAAATCAAAATTTGACTTACATTCATTCATTTTTCTTTCAGTCTACGGTTTCGCTTTAACTGGAAACAACTATTGCTTTTTAGTCTTTCGTGCCAACGTCCAAAGAGTCTGAGCTCCAGGACCATGGATTAGTTTTAAAGCTTTCATTACACCCAAGCAACGCCGGGCTATACTGCTAGTTATTACATATTTATCTGCATGTGTCATTAATTTTACATTTTGCAAAATATACGACATCTAACGGCGCATGAAAACGCGAAACTCAAAGCAGTTAACATAGCAAACAGGATGAACATATCACTGAAAATGCCTGACGAAAGTCATTAAGTGACTTTTAAGTGATTAAGTGACTATTAAGTTATACATTTACAAACTTAGGAGGAAATGGTTCCAGGGCCTTCACGTTTCCCCGATCTTAATCATTAGGTCACCTGAAACAATTAATTTATACAGCAGATATTAATAATGCTTAAACGCTACATCAATGTATCATGGAAGCCTGCGAATCTATCCGACATCGTCTAGGATTATTTGAAAGGGTTCACCAGTCAATGATCTGACGGGAGCATGTGTATGTAGAAGCAAGCGGAGGATATTTTGAAAATGTGTTATGAGTTGCTGTGTGTAGGTAAAATGTTTACCATTTGGATATATGTTTATAGGGACATTTTACCTTGTTTTGCTTTCAGAGTAAATGTATTTTTATTGTATTTTTGATTATACATTTAACAGTATCTGCTCTAAACTTGAAAGTCAAAAATAAAGAATTTGCTGACATATGTGTAAATATACATTTGTCCTTGTTTTAGTGTGGGAAACCCGCCCCCAAAGTTTGTAAAACTATTTTTGAATCACATTGTTTCTGTATGGAATTTTTCTTGGTATTTTTTCATCACATTTCAAGATACGATCATTTAAACGATACGTCAGTTCATGTTAGCTGCTTTCTTTATTAAAACAGTCTCCAGAATTTTGAGTCTTTCTTTCGCGGCAAAATATCATCCCTTTTTTGAGTTTAAATAGCTAGATGTAACCTTAATTTCTATGCTATCAGTTTCTTAAACAGTATTTCTTGCTTGTAAAAATCACTTCCGGGTTCTTCATTCCAAGTCAACTTTGATTTTCAAAAATTTAAATACGATGTTATCTAGTACTCAGTAGGCTCAGACGCTCCGTTTGCACAACCATTGTGTGGAGCTAAAGTCTTTCCGAAATATCTAAACTGTCAGCTATGTACAACCACATTTTCAACGTCAATGTCAATGTCAATGATTTAAAAATTGGTCGAGCGAATGAATCCTGTTTGCTTTAGCAAAACTCGTTGTTCATTGGACCGAGTCGAGTTGCGCTACTGAATCAAAAACAAAAAAAAACTGTCCAAAATAATAGAAACAACATTCACTTAATGACTCTTGTCAGGCATTATTAGAGTTTTATTGTTGATTTATAGTGATATGTTCATTGAGTTTTATTTGCTAATCGTTTTGAATTTCGCGTTTTCACGCTCCGTTAAATGTCATATTGTTTTGCAAAATGTAAAAACATAACATACGCAGATAAATATATAGTAAGTTTATATAATTGCCATTATTTATCTTTACGGTTATAAGATTAGATTTAAAAATCACGTATTTCCGCTTTATCTGTGCTTTAGCTGATAGACCTCACTTTCCAGTCCCATAAGAGTTTAAAATACTTTATGTAGTCTAATGGTTAAAACCCCCTTTTGCCACCCTCAGGCTTCTTTTTCCTATAGTCATAATGATCTTCATCTGTGCTTTAGCTGATAGACCTCACTTTCCAGTTCCATAAGAGTTTAAAATACTTTATGTAGTCTAATGGTTAAAACCCCCTTTTGCCACCCTCAGGCTTCTTTTTCCTATAGTCATAATGATCTTCATCTGTGCTTTAGCTGATAGACCTCACTTTCCAGTCCCATAAGAGTTTAAAATACTTTATGTAGTCTAATGGTTAAAACACCTTTTTGCCACCCTCAGGCTTCTTTTTCCTATCGTCATAATGATCTTCATCTGTACTTTAGCTGATAGACCTCACTTTCCAGTTCCATAAGAGTTTAAAATACTTTATGTAGTCTAATGGTTAAAACCCCCTTTTGCCACCCTCAGGCTTCTTTTTCCTACAGTCATAATGATCTTCATCTGTGCTTTAGCTGATAGACCTCACTTTCCAGTCCCATAAGAGTTTAAAATACTTTATGTAGTCTAATGGTTAAAGCCCACTTTTGCCAACCCGCAGCATATTTTTTCTAGAGTCATAAGATTTCAAGAAAATAGATAAACTCGGAGTTGACGGTTATTAAATATCTCAGAACTTCCGTTATTAATGATTACTAATAGAACAGTAAAGTTTTAAAAGAAATACGCCAAGAATATAATTCATTGTTATGCTGAGTTATATAACAGACATGATATATAAATAACTAAATTAGTTCTCTCCAAACTCTATAACTATTGGCTCGCTGCTTCCTGCTGTCCTGTTTATTAGAAGTCCTCCTCTGTAGTTCTTGTTTTTAAGAACTGTGGGGAGCCCTCTAACTACTCTCATTCTCGTCCTATTAAAATCTTACCTCTGTTTGACAAGGTACAGTGCTGATAGCAGATACTGGAAGAAACTACAAGATTTCTTACAGGAAATAATTAAATAAAGCGGAAAGAAAGGCCTACAAATAAACTGGAAGAAAACTGAATGTATGGTAATCAATAAAAAAGAGGAGCCTAAAATACCACTTAAAAGTTAGTGATCCGAAAATCAAAGAGGAGCAGAAATTTAAATACCTGGGAAGTGTTCTAATGACGGAAAATGCGATACGGATATCGGAAGGAGCATCGGCATGGCCAATAATACATTGAGTAGTGTTAAGAGACAGGAAAAGTTCACTAAAAACAAAAAAGAGAATACTGGATTGTTATGTGAGGTATGTCTTTCCGGCGTGACGTGGCTTTTCTGTGGCTCTTCCATAAATACTTTCACGGCTTCTGCTCCAATGAACTTAGCTCACTGGTGCCCCCTAGGTACGAATTTGCACGAGATACTAGATTAGCAACTAGATCCCATCCTTTTACAGTGAAACCAATAAAATGTAACCGCAATTTCTACCCAAAGAGCTTCTTTTCTCGCACTTCCCGTCTGTGGAATTCCCTTCCACATACTTGCTTCCCCGAGAGCTACAATCCCCAGGAGTTTAAATGTAAGGTCAATAGACATCTTTTCACACACTAACTCACATCCATTCTCTCAAACACTCTTCCCATCTACCCAACCTTCATCTTCAATATCTTCACCCTCCTTCTGACATTTCCCATATATAACCACTCTTTCTCATCATCTTCCCTTATGTAACCCTCTGTGCAATAGTGGCTTGGGGTGAAATGATTTAAAAAAATACTGGATACTTTCATCAAATATGAAGGAAAGATTTGAAGCAGCCGAATATGGTTCTACAGAAGGATGCTGAGGATACTTACAAACAATAGCCAGGTTTTGAAGAGGATGGACTCAAAAAAGAAGCTGCTACTCAACATCAGGAAAAGACAGCTGAAGTTTTTGGGACATGTAATGGGGAGGGAGAGCTTGGAAAACCTGATACTCACGGGCTGGATAGAGGAGAAGAGGGACAAGGGAAAACAGCGCATGATATTTGTAATGGAATTGAACAGATAGATGGTGAGTAGAATAACAGGAGAAGGTACATTAATAGTGACAAGGGATAGGGAGACGCGGAGGGTCATGACCGTCTACGTCATGAAGGGACACTGCATATAAATGGTGATCATGATTCTAGCCTATTATCAATACTGAAATAGATAAGTATCTTACACCCCACAACCATTTCTCTGACGAAGAACATGGCTTCCGGTTTGCCAGGTCGACCGTTGATGTGATAACAACAATAACTGAATATATATATACCAGGCTCTTGATGAGAACGCTGAAACCAGAGCTTTTGCTCTTAATATGGGGCAAGGTTTAGTGTGATGACTTTCTGTGCAAGCTACGTTATTTCTAGTCAATTTTTTCATTTAAACGAATCGTTCCTATTAAATCATGAAATGAAGGTTTTTTAAACAGGCAAACTTCAACAGCCTTTCATACGAACGCGGGCGTCCCTCAAGCATCTATCCTAGGCCCTACAATTTTTCTGATCCCCATAAATAATCTTCTTGATGTAATCATTCAATCCCGTGTCAATAAGAAATCCGCTAAGGCTGACAAAGTTAACCTGTCTGTTGCCCTTCAAAAGGACCTCCAATCTGTGATTGAAAAGAGTAGGAAATGGCTGTAAACCTCTTCCAAAACGAAAATGCTTTTCCTTTAACTACGACTGAGAAACTATCCTGTCTATGTAAAGATCAACACAGTGCGCCTTCTTGGGATTACTTTCTCAAATGGCCTCAAATGGATTGACTACATCGAATCCATAGCTGCATCTGTTCCTAAGAAGTTTGAGTGTATGAGTGTATTAAATTTGATTAAAATCGGACCACTCCTTCTATAACCCGAATTTTTCGATTATCGATTTTCGATATTTATCGGGGGTACCTCGACACAAATCCTAGCTAAGAACACTCGCAGACGCTTATAGTACAACTGTGTAAATTTTCAAGAAAACCATTTCGAAGTCTATAGGTAACAGACACACACACGCACGCACGCACACACACACACACACACACACACACACACACACAGACACGCACACAGACACGCACACACACACACACACACACAAAGTTCCATTTATGAATAAGTTTAGATTTCCTACAATTAGCTGTTCTTTTTGCCATTGTTTATCTTTACGAGTATAAGATTGAATTTAAAAAATGACGTATTTCCGTTACATCTGTGCTTTAGTTGATAGACACTCATTTTCCAGTCCCGTAAGAGTTTCAAAAAGTTTATGTAGTCTAATAATTAA
The DNA here is from genome assembly GCA_037127315.1 of Ascarosepion bandense. Classification (NCBI taxonomy): domain Eukaryota; kingdom Metazoa; phylum Mollusca; class Cephalopoda; order Sepiida; family Sepiidae; genus Ascarosepion; species Ascarosepion bandense. Next base: position 167,023 of record JBBBDQ010001558.1, on the reverse strand, counting down.
AACCCACTTTTGCCACCCAGCAGCATAAAATTTCAATTCTAAGACCATATGGGAATCTAAGAAAATAAGAAATAATGGATTCTAGGAACATAAGAAATAAGGAGTTCTATGAAAAAGGAATAAGATATTCTAGGAACAATAGAAATAAGGAATTCTAGGAACATAAGAAATAAGGAATTCTAGGAACATAAGAAATAAGGTGTTCTAGGTTCATAAGAATAAAGGAATTCTAGGAACAAAGGAAATAAGGGATTCTATGAAAAAAGAAATAAGGGATTCTAGGACCATAAGAAATAAGTGATTCGAGCAACAAAAAAAAGGGATTCTAGGAACATATGAAATAAGGGATTCTAGCAATAAAAGAAATAAGGGATTCTAGAACATGAGAAAAAAGGGATTCTAGGAACATATGAAATAAGGGATTCTAGCAATAAAAGAAATAAGGGATTCTAGAACATGAGAAAAAAGGGATTCTAGGAACATATGAAATAAGGGATTCTAGCAATAAAAGAAATAAGGGATTCTAGAACATGAGAAAAAAGGGATTTTAGGAACAAAAGAATTAAGGGATTCTAGGAATAAAAGAAATCAGTGATTCTAGGAACATAAGAAATAAGGAGTTCTATAAAAATAAGGAAATCTAGGAACAAAAAATAAGGGATTCTAAGAAGAAAAGTAATAAGGGATTCTAGGTACATAAGAAATAAGGGATTCTAGGAACATAAGAAATAAGACTGCTCTGACTAGCTTTTTTCCCCTGGTTTCCCAACCGCCTGTATTTACCCGTGCTACTAGATTGGCATATATTTCCCAAGCTTTTTTCCGTCGAAACAGTTAATTGTAACCGCCTCTTCTGCTCTACCATATTCTTTTCGTCTTGCAGAACTTAAAAAAAAATTAAAGTGAAGAAAGCATTACTTAATGAAAATTTAAATCTCCAGTTAGAAATGGACCGGCACAACTGCTTCATTCAAGGATATATATATTTATATGTATACATATTATATTTTGCTCTGACTATATCCAAGAAATTTTTAATTTACAGCTGAGCATTTACTCGGTTTGCCATGATTCATCTTGTTTATACTCAATATCACACATGAAGATTTAATAACCTGAATGATAAGGAAATTATTTAAAAATAAGAACGGATTTATCCAATTTCACTAAACTGCATGGAGTCTGATGTAAATACAAAGCAACAGAATGAAGTATTACTAACAGAATTGATGCAATATATTTACAGTTACCGAAAATTGATTTGGCTTTCTTTGATAAAATGACACATTTCTGGCGTAAATATTGAGAAAATCACCTCCTTATATTTTCTTATATCTATATCTTCCTAGAACCCTTACTTTTTTTGTTCCTAGAATCCATTATTTCATAGGTTCCTAGAATTCCTTTTTTCTTTTGTTCTTAGAATCCCTTATTTCTTATGTTCCTAGAATTCCTTTTTTATTTCTTTTGTTCTTAGAATCCCTTATTTCTTATGTTCCTAGAATTCCTTTTTTCTTTTGTTCTTAGAATCCCTTATTTCTTATGTTCCTAGAATTCCTTTTTTCTTTTGTTCTTAGAATCCCTTATTTCTTATGTTCCTAGAATTCCTTTTTTCTTTTGTTCTTAGAATCCCTTATTTCTTATGTTCCTAGAATTCCTTTTTTCTTTTGTTCCTAGAATCCCTTATTTCTTATGTTCCTAGAATCCCTTATTTCTTATGTTCCTAGAATTCCTTTTTTCTTTTGTTCTTAGAATCCCTTATTTCTTATGTTCCAAGAATTCCTTATTTCTTATGTTCCAAGAATTCCTTATTTCTTATGTTCTTAGAATCCCTTATTTCTTATGTTCCTAGAATTCCTTATTTCTTATGTTCTTAAAATCCCTGATTTCTTATGTTCCTAGAATCCCTTATTTCTTTTGTTACTAGAATCCCTTATTTTTTATGTTCTTAAAATCCCTTATTTCTTATGTTGCTAGAATTCATTATTTCTTATGTACCTAGAATCCCTTCTTTTTTTTTTTTTAATCATATCACCCCAAGCAAGGCGGTAACGCCACTGATGTGCAGGGGGCTACATAAGAGTGAGAAGATTAGAAAAGAGAAAAACAGGAAACCGCATCCTAAACAGGAAACAAGGGATGAGCTTCTTCACCTGTTCAATAGACGTGGGTGGAGTGTGAACCGGGCGATAGTTTAGTCTATCTACTCCAATTGAAAAAAAAAACAAAAAAAACAGTGAGAAGATTAGAAAAGAAAAACCGGAAACCGCATCCTAAACAGGAAACAAGGGATAAGACTCTTCACCCGTTCAATAGACGTGGGTGGAGTGTAAACCGGGCGATAGTTTAGTCTATCTACTCCAATTGAGAAAAAAAAACAGTGAGAAGATTAGAAAGGAAAAAAACCGGAAACCGCATCCCAAACAGGAAACAAGGGATGAGCCTCTTCACCCGTCCAACAGGTGTGGGTGGAGTGTGAACCGGGCGATAGTTAAGTGTCTACTCCAATTGAGAACAAAAAAAAAAAGTTAAAGATTTCAAAAAAAGAAAAAAATGTGACTTATTAAGTTTTAACTTAGTTAAAGTCCAGTCAAAATTAATTTTCTTCTTAGAATCCCTTATTTTTTGTTCCTAGAATTCCTTATTTTTTTATAGAACTCCTTATTCCTTATGTTACTAGAATCCCTGATTTCTTTTGTTGCTAGAATCCATTTTTTCACATGTTCCTAGAATCCCTTATTTCTTTTATTCCTAGAATCCCTTATTTCTTATGTTCCTAGAATTCCTTCTTTTTTTTTTCATGGAACTCCTTATTTCTTTTGTTCCTAGAATTTCTTATTTCTTATGTCCCTAGAATCCCTCATTTCTTATGTTCCTAGAATCCCTTTCTTGTTTTGTTCCTGTAATCTCTTATTGCTTATGGTCCTAGATTCCCTTATTTCTTATGGTCCTAGAATCCCTTATTTCTTTTTTCATAGAATCCCTTTATTCTTATGATCATATAACACCTTATTTCTTATGTTCCTAGAAGTCCTTATTTGTTATGTTCCTCTAATTCTTTATTAATTATGTCTCTCCAATCTCTTATTCTTATGTTCCTAGAATTCCTTATTTTTTATGTTTCTAGAATCCCTTATATCTTTTGTTCCTAGAATCCCTTATTTCATTTATTCATGGAACTCCATATTTGTTATGTCCCTCTAATTCTTTATTAATTATGTCTCTCCAATCTCTTATTTCTTATGTTCCTAGAATTCCTTATTACTTTTCTTCACCCATTCGCCCACCTATTTGTATTTGGAGACCTCAATGCCCATCCCTCTGAGTAGCTTGAAAACGCCGTTACTGATCCGGCGGGCATTCACGCCATGAACTTTGCTATTTCCCAATCTCTTACGCAAGTGGTGGACTTCCCCACTCGCTTCCCAAGCACTCCCCCGGGTCATTCCTCATCTCTGCGCCTGACGCCTGTCAAATCTCGCAGTTTTGCCCTCTCAGCAACTCCGACCACGCTGTAGTCTCTCTCAGTATTTCTTTCCAATCTCACTACCCCCAGGAACCCCCTACTTATAGAACCTCCTACCTCTACCAAAAAGCTGACTGGGATGCCTTTCGCGATTTCCTCTGCAAAGTCCCTTGGGGAAAGTGTTTGACCCATCAGTTGATGACGTTGATGACTGTGCCTCTGAGGTCTCGTCATGGGTGAAAGCTGGCATTGATGTGTGGAGACGATGGAATCACGGTGATAGTCCTTAAGAGGTGTACTCCTGAACTTTCCCCTGTCCTCTGTAAACTATTTAACTACTGCCTTTCTGCTTCCTGCATGCTGGAAATTCTCTTCAGTTGTTCCTGTATTTAAGAATTGTGGTGAACCCTCGGACCCATCCAACTATCGCCCTATCAGTCTTCTACCGATATTCGAGAAAGTATTCGAGGCTATAATCAATGCTGAAATAGTTCATCATCTCACCGCCCACAAACTGTTCTCCGACAGGCAATATGGATTCCGCTTTGCCAGGTCCACGGCCGACCTGCTAATAACCGTAACTGAGTACATGCTACAGGCCCTTGATGAGTCTGACGAGGCTCGCGCGGTTGCTCTGGACATCTCCAAGGCTTTCGACAGGGTTTGGCACTCTGGCCTCCTATGCAAACTACGCGGTTATGGTATTACCGTTCGCCTGCTTGACCTAATCCAATCTTTCTTAAATAACCGCAAAATGAAGGTCGTTCTGAATGGGCGTGCCTCTTCGTCCTACAGCACGAATGCTGGTGTCCCACAGGGCTCTATCCTGGACCCGACGCTCTTCCTTATTTTATTTTATTTGTCTGTTCTATAAATACTTTCATAGCTTCTGCTCGGACGAGCTTAAGTCACTGATGCCTCCTCAACAGGTGTTTACTCGTGCAACCAGAATGGCAACTGGGTCCCACCCATTCACAGTCAGGTTAGTCAAATGCAGACGACAATTCTACTCCTGCAGCTTCCTCTCTCGCACTTCCCGCCTGTGGAACTCGCTCCCGTATTCTTGCTTTCCTGACGGCTACAATCTCCAGAAATTTAAATGCAAAGTCAATACTCATCTACTAACCACTGGACTCTAGCTCTCTCCCCTCCCCTATATAACCTTCCCTTTCTCTCCACCTATGTATCTGTCATCGCACCTACTTTCTCAGCTTTCTATTGTTCCTTTCTAACTAGTTTGTACTCCTCACTCTTTTCTAATTAATCTTTTTACATTTATGTAACCCCCTGGACATCAGTGGCGTTTCCGCCTCGCTCGGGGTGAAATGATAAAAAAAAATCCCTTATTTGTTTGTTCCTAGAATTCTTTATTTTTTTATATAGAATTCCTGATTTCTTTTATTCCTAGAATCCCTTAATTCTTTTGTTCCTAGAATCCCTTTTTTCTCATGTTCTAGAATCCCTTATTTCTTTTATTGCTAGAATCCCTTATTTCATATGTTCCTAGAATCCCTTTTTTCTCATGTTCTAGAATCCCTTATTTCTTTTATTGCTAGAATCCCTTATTTCATATGTTCCTAGAATCCCTTTTTTCTCATGTTCTAGAATCCCTTATTTCTTTTATTGCTAGAATCCCTTATTTCTTATGTTCCTAGAATCCCTTTTTGTTTTGTTGCTCGAATCACTTATTTCTTATGGTCCTAGAATCCCTTATTTCTTTTTTCATAGAATCCCTTATTTCCTTTGTTCCTAGAATCCCTTTATTCTTATGATCCTAGAACACCTTATTTCTTATGTTCCTAGAATTCCTTATTTCTTATGTTCCTAGAATCCCTTATTTCTTATGTTCCTAGAATCCCTTATTTCTTATGTTCTTAGATTCCCATATTTCTTATGTTCTTAGAATCTCTTATTTCTTTTGTTCCTAGAATATCTTATTCCTTTTTTCATAGAACTCATTTTTCTCATGTTCCTAGAATCCCTTATTTCTTATGTTCTTCGAATCCCTTATTTCTTTTATTCTTTGAATCCCTTATTTCTTTTGTTTATAGAACTCCTTATGTTTTATATCCCTTCAATTCTTTATTAATTATGTCCCTCCAAACCCTTATTTCTTTTGTTCCTAGAATCCCTTATTTCTTATGCTCCTAGAATTCCTCATGTTCCTAGAATTCCTTATTTTTTATGCCCCTTAAATTCATTATTTCCCACGAATTCCTTATTTATTATAACACTCAAATTCCTGAGTTTATCATATCCTTAACATTCTTTATTTAATATGTCCCTATAATTTATTATTTCTTATGTCCCTAAAATTCCTTATTTCTTACGTTCCTTCAATTCCTTATTTATTATATCCATAAAATTCCTTGTTTATGTCCCTGATTTTATTTATTACATTATGTACCTACAATTCCATTTTTCTTATGTCCTTCAAATTCTTTATTTCGTACGTCCCTACAATTCCTTATTTATTATATCCATAAAATTCCTTATGTCCTTAGAATTCCTTATTTTTTATGTCTCTTCCATTCCTTATTTCTTATATTTCCCAATTTTCTTCTTTCTTGTGCTTGTAGAATGCCTTATTTCTCATTTCCCTTTATTGTTTCATATATCCCATCAAAATCTTATTTCTCATGTCCCTTCATTATTTCATATATCCCATGAAATTCTTATTTCTCATGTCCCTTCATTATTTCATATATCCCATCAATTTCTTATTTCTCATGTCCCTACATTATTTCATATGTCCCATCAATTCCTTATTTCTCAAGTCCCTTCATTATTTCATATATCACATCAATTCCTTATTTCTCATGTCCCTTCATTATTTCATATATCCCATCAATTCCTTATTTCTCATGTCCCTTCATTATTTCATATATCCCATCAATTTCTTATTTCTCATGTCCCTTCATATTATTTCATATATCCCATCAATCCCTTATTTCTCAAGTCCCTTCATTATTTCATATATTCCATCAATTCCTTATTTCTCATTTCCCTTCAGTGTTTCATGTATTCCATCAATTTCTGATTTCTCATGTCCCTTCATTATTTCATATATCCCATCAATTCCTTATTTCTCATGTACCTTCATTATTTCATATATCCCATCAATTCCTTATTTCTCATGTCCCTTCATTATTTCATATATCCCATCAATTCCTTATTTCTCATGTCCCTTCATTATTTCATATATCCCATCAATTCCTTATTTCTCATGTCCCTTCATTATTTCATATATCCCATCAATTCCTTATTTCTCATGTCCCTTCATTATGTCATATATCCCATCAATTCCTTATTTCTCATGTCCCTTCATTATTTCATATATCCTATCAATTCCTTATTTCTCATGTCCCTTCATTATTTCATATATCCCACCAATTCCTTATTTCTCATGTCCCTTCATTATTTCATATATCCCATCAATTCCTTATTTCTCATGTCCCTTCATTATGTCATATATCCCATCAAATCCTTATTTCTCATGTCCCTTCATTATTTCATATATCCCATCAATTCCTTATTTCTCATGTCCCTTCATTATTTCATATATCCCATCAATTCCTTATTTCTCATGTCCCTACATTATTTCATATGTCCCATCAATTCCTTAATTCTCATGTCCCTTCATTATTTCATATATCCCATCAATTCCTTATTTCTCATGTCCCTTCATTATTTCATATATCCCATCAATTCCTTATTTCTCATGTCCCTTCATTATTTCATATATCCCATCAATTCCTTATTTCTCATGTCCATTCATTATTTCATGTATCCCATCAATTCCTTATTTCTCATGTCCCTTCATTATTTCATATATCCCATCAATTCCTTATTTCTCATGTCCCTTCATTATTTCATATGTCCCATCAATTCCTTATTTCTCATGTCCCTTCATTATTTCATATATCCCATCAATTCCTTATTTCTCATGTCCCTTCATTGTTTCATATATCCCATCAATTTCTTATTTCTCATGTCCCTTCATTATTTCATATATCCCATCAATTACTTATTTCTCATGTCCCTTCATTATTTCATGTATCCCATCAATTCCTTATTTCTCATGTCCCTTCATTATTTCATATATCCCATCAATTCCTTATTTCTCATGTCCCTTCATTATTCATATATCCCATCAATTCCTTATTTCTCATGTCCCTTCATTATTTCATATGTCCCATCAATTCTTATTTCTCATGTCCCTTCATTATTTCATATATCCCATCAATTCCTTATTTCTCATGTCCCTTCATTATTTCATATATCCATCAATTCCTTATTTCTCATGTCCCTTCATTATTTCATATGTCCCATCAATTCCTTATTTCTCATGTCCCTACATTATTTCATATATCCCATCAATTCCTTATTTCTCATGTCTCTTCATTATTTCATATATCCCATCAATTCCTTATTTCTCATGTCCCTTCATTATTTCATATGTCCCATCAATTCCTTATTTCTCATGTCCCTTCATTATTTCATATATCCCATCAATTCCTTATTTCTCATGTCCCTTCATTATTTCATATGTCCCATCAATTCCTTATTTCTCATGTCCCTTCATTTGTTTCATATATCCCATCAATTCCTTATTTCTCATGTCCCTTCATTATTTCATGTATCCCATCAATTCCTTATTTCTCATGTCCCTTCATTATTTCATGTATCCCATCAATTCCTTAATTCTCATGTCCCTTCATTATTTCATATGTCCCATCAATTCCTTATTTCTCATGTCCCTTCATTGTTTCATATATCCCACCAATTCCTTATTTCTCATGTCCTTCATTATTTCCTGTATCCCATCAATTCTATTTCTCATCTCCCTTCATTATTTCATATATCCCATCAATTCCTTATTTCTCATGTCCCTTCATTATTTCATGTCCCATCCATTCCTTATTCCTCATGTCCCTTCATTATTTCACATATCCCATCAATTCCTTATTTCTCAAGTCCCTTCATTATTTCATATATCCCATCAATTCCTTATTTCTCATGTCCTTCATTATTTCATATATCCCATCCAATTCATTTATTTCTCAAGTCCCCTCATTATTTCATATATCCTATCAATTCCTTATTTCTCATGTCCCTTCATTATTTCATGTATCCCATCAATTCCTTATTTCTCATGTCCCTTCATTATTTCATATATCCCATCAATTCCTTATTTCTCATGTCCCTTCATTATTTCATATATCTATCCCATCAATTCCTTATTTCTCATGTCCCTTCATTATTTCATATATCCCATCAATTCCTTATTTCTCATGTCCCTTCATTATTTCATATGTCCCATCAATTCCTTATTTCTCATGTCCCTTCATTATTTCATATATCCCATCAATTCCTTATTTCTCATGTCCCTTCATTATTTCATATATCCCATCAATTCCTTATTTCTCATGTCCCTTCATTATTTCATATGTCCCATCAATTCCTTATTTCTCATGTCCCTTCATTATTTCATATATCCCCATCAATTCCTTATTTCTCATGTCCCTTCATTATTTCATATATCCCATCAATTCCTTATTTCTCATGTCCCTTCATTATTTCACTTATGTCCCATCAATTCCTTATTTCTCATGTCCCTTCATTATTTCATATATCCCATCAATTCCTTATTTCTCATGTCCCTTCATTATTTCATATATCCCATCAATTCCTTATTTCTCATGTCCCTTCATATTATTTCATATATCCCATCAATCCTTATTTCTCAAGTCCTTCATTATTTCATATATTCCATCAATTCCTTATTTCTCATTTCCCTTCAGTGTTTCATGTATTCCATCAATTTCTGATTTCTCATGTCCCTTCATTATTTCATATATCCCATCAATTCCTTATTTCTCATGTACCTTCATTATTTCATATATCCCATCAATTCCTTATTTCTCATGTCCCTTCATTATTTCATATATCCCATCAATTCCTTATTTCTCATGTCCCTTCATTATTTCATATATCCCATCAATTCCTTATTTCTCATGTCCCTTCATTATGTCATATATCCCATCAATTCCTTATTTCTCATGTCCCTTCATTATTTCATATATCCTATCAATTCCTTCTCATGTCCCTTCATTATTTCATATATCCCACCAATTCCTTATTTCTCATGTCCCTTCATTATTTCATATATCCCATCAATTCCTTATTTCTCATGTCCCTTCATTATGTCATATATCCCATCAAATCCTTATTTCTCATGTCCCTTCATTATTTCATATATCCCATCAATTCCTTATTTCTCATGTCCCTTCATTATTTCATATATCCCATCAATTCCTTATTTCTCATGTCCCTACATTATTTCATATGTCCCATCAATTCCTTAATTCTCATGTCCCTTCATTATTTCATATATCCCATCAATTCCTTATTTCTCATGTCCCTTCATTATTTCATATATCCCATCAATTCCTTATTTCTCATGTCCCTTCATTATTTCATATATCCCATCAATTCCTTATTTCTCATGTCCATTCATTATTTCATGTATCCCATCAATTCCTTATTTCTCATGTCCCTTCATTATTTCATATATCCCATCAATTCCTTATTTCTCATGTCCCTTCATTATTTCATATGTCCCATCAATTCCTTATTTCTCATGTCCCTTCATTATTTCATATATCCCATCAATTCCTTATTTCTCATGTCCCTTCATTGTTTCATATATCCCATCAATTTCTTATTTCTCATGTCCCTTCATTATTTCATATATCCCATCAATTACTTATTTCTCATGTCCCTTCATTATTTCATGTATCCCATCAATTCCTTATTTCTCATGTCCCTTCATTATTTCATATATCCCATCAATTCCTTATTTCTCATGTCCCTTCATTATTCATATATCCCATCAATTCCTTATTTCTCATGTCCCTTCATTATTTCATATGTCCCATCAATTCCTTATTTCTCATGTCCCTTCATTATTTCATATATCCCATCAATTCCTTATTTCTCATGTCCCTTCATTATTTCATATATCCCATCAATTCCTTATTTCTCATGTCCCTTCATTATTTCATATGTCCCATCAATTCCTTATTTCTCATGTCCCTACATTATTTCATATATCCCATCAATTCCTTATTTCTCATGTCTCTTCATTATTTCATATATCCCATCAATTCCTTATTTCTCATGTCCCTTCATTATTTCATATGTCCCATCAATTCCTTATTTCTCATGTCCCTCCATTATTTCATATATCCCATCAATTCCTTATTTCTCATGTCCCTTCATTATTTCATATGTCCCATCAATTCCTTATTTCTCATGTCCCTTCATTGTTTCATATCCCATCAATTCCTTATTTCTCATGTCCCTTCATTATTTCATGTATCCCATCAATTCCTTATTTCTCATGTCCCTTCATTATTTCATGTATCCCATCAATTCCTTAATTCTCATGTCCCTTCATTATTTCATATGTCCTATCAATTCCTTATTTCTCATGTCCCTTCATTGTTTCATATATCCCACCAATTCCTTATTTCTCATGTCCCTTCATTATTTCCTGTATCCCATCAATTCCTTATTTCTCATCTCCCTTCATTATTTCATATATCCCATCAATTCCTTATTTCTCATGTCCCTTCATTATTTCATATGTCCCATCAATTCCTTATTCCTCATGTCCCTTCATTATTTCACATATCCCATCAATTCCTTATTTCTCAAGTCCCTTCATTATTTCATATATCCCATCAATTCCTTATTTCTCATGTACCTTCATTATTTCATATCCCATCAATTCATTATTTCTCAAGTCCTCTATTATTTCATATATCCCATCAATTCCTTATTTCTCATGTCCCTTCATTATTTCATGTATCCCATCAATTCCTTATTTCTCATGTCCCTTCATTATTTCATATATCCCATCAATTCCTTATTTCTCATGTCCCTTCATTATTTCATATGTCCCATCAATTCCTTATTTCTCATGTCCCTTCATTATTTCATATATCCCATCAATTCCTCTTTATTTCTCATGTCCCTTCATTATTTCATATGTATCCCATCAATTCCTTATTTCTCATGTCCCTTCATTATTTCATGTCCCATCAATTCCTTATTTCTCATGTCCCTTCATTATTTCATATATCCCATCAATTCCTTATTTCTCATGTCCCTTCATTATTTCATATCCCATCAATTCCTTATTTCTCATGTCCCTTCATTATTTCATATGTCCCATCAATTCCTTATTTCTCATGTCCCTTCATTATTTCATATATCCCATCAATTCCTTATTTCTCATGTCCCTTCATTATTTCATATATCCCATCAATTCCTTATTTCTCATGTCCCTTCATTATTTCATATGTCCCATCAATTCCTTATTTCTCATGTCCCTTCATTATTTCATATATCCCATCAATTCCTTATTTCTCATGTCCCTTCATTATTTCATATATCCCATCAATTCCTTATTTCTCATGTCCCTTCATTATTTCATATGTCCCATCAATTCCTTATTTCTCATGTCCCTTCATTATTTCATATATCCCATCAATTCATTATTTCTCAAGTCCCTTCATTATTTCATATATCCTATCAATTCCTTATTTCTCATGTCCCTTCATTATTTCATGTATCCCATCAATTCCTTATTTCTCATGTCCCTTCATTATTTCATATATCCCATCAATTCCTTATTTCTCATGTCCCTTCATTATTTCATATGTCCCATCAATTCCTTATTTCTCATGTCCCTTCATTATTTCATATATCCCATCAATTCCTTATTTCTCATGTCCCTTCATTATTTCATATATCCCATCAATTCCTTATTTCTCATGTCCCTTCATTATTTCATATGTCCCATCAATTCCTTATTTCTCATGTCCCTTCATTATTTCATATATCCCATCAATTCCTTATTTCTCATGTCCCTTCATTATTTCATATATCCCATCAATTCCTTATTTCTCATGTCCCTTCATTATTTCATATGTCCCATCAATTCCTTATTTCTCATGTCCCTTCATTATTTCATATATCCCATCAATTCCTTATTTCTCATGTCCCTTCATTATTTCATATATCCCATCAATTCCTTATTTCTCATGTCCCTTCATTATTTCATATGTCCCATCAATTCCTTATTTCTCATGTCCCTTCATTATTTCATATATCCCATCAATTCCTTATTTCTCATGTCCCTTCATTATTTCATATATCCCATCAATTCCTTATTTCTCATGTCCCTTCATTATTTCATATGTCCCATCAATTCCTTATTTCTCATGTCCCTTCATTATTTCATATGTCCCATCAATTCCTTATTTCTCATGTCCCTTCATTGTTTCATATATCCCATCAATTCCTTATTTCTCATGTCCCTTCATTATTTCATGTATCCCATCAATTCCTTATTTCTCATGTCCCTTCATTATTTCATGTATCCCATCAATTCCTTAATTCTCATGTCCCTTCATTATTTCATATGTCCCATCAATTCCTTATTTCTCATGTCCCTTCATTTGTTTCATATATCCCACCAATTCCTTATTTCTCATGTCCCTTCATTATTTCATGTATCCCATCAATTCCTTATTTCTCATGTCCCTTCATTATTTCATATATCCCATCAATTCCTTATTTCTCATGTCCCTTCATTATTTCATATGTCCCATCAATTCCTTATTTCTCATGTCCCTTCATTATTTCATATATCCCATCAATTCCTTATTTCTCATGTCCCTTCATTATTTCATATATCCCATCAATTCCTTATTTCTCATGTCCCTTCATTATTTCATATATCCCATCAATTCCTTATTTCTCATGTCCCTTCATTATTTCATATATCCCATCAATTCCTTATTTCTCATGTCCCTTCATTATTTCATATATCCCATCAATTCCTTATTTCTCATGTCCCTTCATTATTTCATATATCCCATCAATTCCTTAATTCTCATGTCCCTTCATTATTTCATATATCCCATTAATTCCTTAATTCTCATGTCCCTTCATTATTTCATATATCCCATCAATTCCTTAATTCTCATGTCCCTTCTCATTATTTCATGTATCCCATCAATTCCTTATTTCTCATGTCCCTTCATTATTTCATATATCCCATCAATTCCTTAAGCCATGTCCCTTCAATATTTCACATATCCCATTAATTCCTCATTTCTCATGTCCCTTCGATTATTTCATATATCCTATCAATTCCTTATTTCTCATGTCCCTTCATTATTTCATATATCACATCAACTCCTTATTTCTCAAGTCCCTTCATTATTTCCTATCCCATCAATTCCTTATTTCTCAAGTCCCTTCATTATTTGCTATATCACATCAACTCCTTATTTCTCATCTCCCTTCATTATTTCATATATCCCATCAGTCTTTATTTCTCATGTCCCTTCATTATTTCATATATCCCATCAATTCCTTATTTCTCAAGTCCCTTCATTATTTCACATATCCCATCAATTCCTTATTTCCTCATGTCCCTTCATTATTTCATATATCCCATCAATTCCTTATTTCTCATGTCCCTTCATTATTTCATATCCCATCAATTCATTATTTCTCATGTCCCTTCATTATTTCATATATCCCATCAATTTCTTATTTCTCAAGTCCCTTCATAATTTCATATATCCCATCAATTCCTTATTTCTCATGTCCCTTCATTATTTCATATATCCCATCAGTTCCTTATTTTCATGTCCTCATTATTTCATATCCCATCAATTTCTTATTTCTCATGTCCCTTCATTATTTCATATCCCATCAATTCCTTATTTCTCATTTCTTCATTGTTTCATATATCCCATCAATTCCCTATTTCTCATGTCCCTTCATTATTTCATATATCCCATCAATTTCTTATTTCCCATGTCCCTTCATTATTTAATATATCCCATCAATTCCTTATTTCTCAAGTCCCTTCATTATTTCATAATCCCATCAATTCCTTATTTCTCATGTCCCTTCATTATTTCACATATCCCATCAATTCCTTATTTCTCATGTCCCTTCATTATTTCATATCCCATCAATTCCTTATTTCTCATGTCCCTTCATTATTTCACATATCCCATCAATTCCTTATTTCTCAAGTCCCTTCATTATTTCACATATCCCATCAATTCCTTATTTCTCATGTCCCTTCATTATTTCATATATCCCATCAATTCATTATTTCTCAAGTCCCTTCATTATTTCATATATCCCATCAATTTCTTATTTCTCAAGTCCCTTCATAATTTCCATATATCCCATCAATTCCTTATTTCTCATGTCCCTTCATTATTTCATATATATCCCATCAATTCTCTTTTTTTCTCATGTCCCTTCATTATTTCATATATCCCATCAATTTCTTATTTCTCTATGTCCCTTCATTATTTCATATATCCCATCAATTCCTTATTTCTATTTCCCCTTCATTGTTTCATATATCCCATCAATTTCTTATTTCTCATGTCCCTTCATTATTTCATATCCCATCAATTTCTTATTTCTCATGTCCTTTCATTATTTAATATATCCCATCAATTCCTTATTTCTCAAGTCCCTTCATTATTTCATATATCCCATCAATTCCTTATTTCTCATGTCCTTCATTATTTCACATATCCCATCAATTCCTTATTTCTCATGTCCCTTCATTATTTTCACATATCCCATCAATTCCTTATTTCTCATGTCCCTTCATTATTTCACATATCCCATCAATTCCTTATTTCTCATGCTCCAAGGATTCCTTTCTTATGTATGAACATTTCATTATGTCTGACGTCCCTACATTTCTATATTTCTCATGCCCATTCAATTTCTTATTTCTTATATCCCAACATTTCATTATCTATAATGTCCATACATTTCCTTATTTTTTATGTCTATTCAATTCCTTATTTCTAATGTTCGAAGAATTCTTTATTTTTATGTCCTTTCCGTTCTTTGTTTCTTATGTTTTTTGATTTCCGTTTTTCTTACGTTCCTAGTTTTTCTCATGTCTTATGTCCCTACAATTCCTTCTTTATAATTTCCTATCAATTCCTTATTTCTTGTGTTACTAGAATTCCTTGTTTCTCGTGCCCCTACAAGTTTTTAATTCTTATATCACTTCAGTTCTTTATTTATTGTGTTATTTCAATTCCTTTATTCATTATACACCTATATTTCCTTATTTATTAAGTCCTTACATTTCTTTATTTCCTATGTCCCTTAAATTCCTTATTTATGATATCCCTAAAATTACTTATTTATGTCCTCTAAATTTCTTTATTTATTACATCCCTACAGTTACTTATTTCTTATGTCCTTTAAGAAATTCTTTTATTCTTACATCTCTACAATTCCTTATTTATTATATGCCTAAAATTTCTTATTTATGTCCCTAAAATTCCTTATTTAATATGTCCCTACGATTACTTATTTCATATGTCCCTTAAACCCCTTATTTCTTAAGTCCCTACAATTCTTATTTATTTATCCATAAAATTCTTTGTGATGTTCCTTAAATTCCTTATTTATTATGTCTCTTCAATTCCTTATTGCGTATGTACCTTTAATTCCTTATTTCTTACGTCCCTAAAATTCCTTATTTCTTATGTCCCTATAATTTCTCATTTATGTCCGAAAAATTCCTTATTTCTTACGTCCATTAAATTCTTTTTTTCTGACGGTCCTACAATTTCTTATTTCTGATGTCTCTTCAATTCCTTATTTAGTATATACCTACATTTCCTCATTTATTATGTCTCTACATGTTTTTATTTCTTATGTTCTGATAATTCATTTTTATTTATGTCCTTTCAATTCCTTATTTATTATGTTTCTCGATTCTCTTATTACTTAAGCTCCTACAATTTCTTATTTCTTTTGTTCCTAGAATCACTTATTTCTGATGCTCTCAGGATTCCTTATTTTTCATGTCCCTTCAATTCATTATTTTTCTACGACCCTACATTTCGTTATTTATTCAGCCTGTCTTATTTATTATGTCCCTTCAATTCCTTATTTATTATCTACCTACCTTTTTTTATTTATTTTGTCCCTACTATTCTATATTTCTGATGTCCCTCCAATTTCTTATGTATTATCTACCTACCTTTTTTTATTTATTTTGTCCCTACTATTCTATATTTCTGATGTCCCTCCAATTCCTTATTTATTATCTACCTACCTTTTTTTATTTATTTTGTCCCTACTATTCTATATTTCTGATGTCCCTTCAATTCCTTATTTATTATCTACCTACCTTTTTTTATTTATTTTGTCCCTACTATTCTATATTTCTGATGTCCCTTCAATTCCTTATTTATTATCTACCTACCTTTTTTTATTTATTTTGTCCCTACTATTCTATATTTCTGATGTCCCTTCAATTCCTTATTTATTATATCCAGGAAATTCCTTAGTTATTATGTCACTTTAATTCTTTTTTATTACGTCACTACAATTCCTTATTTCTAATGTTCCTTCAAACCCTTATTTCTGATGCTCTTAGAATCCCTTACTTCTTCTTTCCTATCAATTTCTTATGTTTTATCGTCTTAGAATTATTTATTTCTTAATTCCCTAAGGTTCCTTATTTCTTATGTCCCTGCAAATCTTAATTTATTATGTCCTTACGTTTCTTTATTTATTATGTTCCTAAAATTCCGTATTTCTTATGTCCTTTATATATAAGGTCTGATCAAAAAGTATCGCTACTAGTGCAATAAATAGAAAACTGCAACTCATATCAATTCGGCATTTAAACTCTTTTGTAGTAGTTTCCATCTGAATGTACAAAATTTATCCAGCTTCATATTTTGGGTCATGGGGGTGGATAACGGACAGTTTTCCTCAATATATTCTCTTTTTCTTTTAAACGAACAATTTGATTTTTTGTGCAAACATAAAATTTGCAAGTTACAAGTTACAGTGGTTGTCATTCCTGGGGAATGTAGTCCATAGCCCAAAACTGCTGCACAGGCAATGGTGACCGGTGTAAACTCCTTAGCATGGTGAGACGACAGCAGTCTACACACTTTCGTCCCATGTACTGTTATAAACAGCAAAATTGAGTCAGAACGATATAACTTTGTGTCTATGCATGATAGATTTCAAAGTCAGTCTGCGACAAACGGCTTCATTTTGCTTGCATTAGCTCATTTGCAACATCAACGGACGCAATAATTTTTCATTAGACCTTGTATTTCTAAATTAATTTAAATTCATAGATTGTAATCTGACATAATAAAAGGTAAAGCAAAAACGCGAAGAAAATAATCGTAACAAATCTTAGACTGAGGCTGACTATGAAGAAGCGATGTTAGGGCTGGGAAATCTTGCAGTCATTAACTTCAACTCATCTTATTATTAACTGTACTGTTACTTTTAGCATTTGACAGCACAAATTTTGGGGGGATGCAAAAGGCACTGATTTGTTGAGTATTTTCAAAAGAACCATACTTCATTTTAGGTCAGATTTTGAAAATTGTAAAGATAATACGTATTTTTTGAAAAGAAATGAAGAATAGGGTACCTCCAGTCTGACCTGAAACAAACAGTAAATTTTTAAAGTGATACTAACTGAAAAAATACGATTGGCAGGTCTAGCCCAGTTATGGCAACAATAAGCCATATTTGGCATGATCTGATACTTCCAAAGATAGAGCAGGGAATAAGGAGTCAGGTACTTAGTAAAATGAGGATTGAGCAGTTCCAGCTCCAGCCTAGATATGGCAGCAATACACCATTTTTGGTATGATCTGATTCTTGTAAAGATAGAGCAGGTTATAAGGAGTCAGATACTTTTTAAAGTGACACAAGCTGGAAAGTGAGGATTGGGCAGCTCCAGTCCAAATATGGCAGCAATACACCATTTTTGGTCGGAACTGACACTTGTTAAGATAGAGCAGGGAAGAAGGAGTCAGGTAAAGTGATTCAAACCGGAAAGTGAGGATTAGGCAGTTCCAGCCCAGATATGGCAGCAATACACCATTTTTGGTCTAATCTGACCCTTGTAAAGATAGAGCAGGGCATAAGGAGTCAGGTACTTTTTAAAGTCATACAAGATGGGAAGTGAGGATTGGGCAGCTCCAGCCCAGATATAGTAGAAATACATCATTTTTGGTCTGATCTGACTCTTGTAAAGATAAAGCAGGTCATAAGGAGTCAGATACTTTTTAAAGTGACACAAGCTGGAAAGTGTGCATTGGGCAGCTCCAAACCAGATATGGCAGCAATACACTATTTTTGGTCGGAACTGACTCTTGTTAAGATAAAACAGGGCATAAGGAGTGAGGTACATTTTAAAAGTTATACAAACTGGAAAGTGAGGTTTGAACAGCTCTAGACCAGATATGGTAGAAATATACCATTTTTGGTCTGACCTGACTATTGTAAAGACAGAGCTGGACATAAGGAGACAGGTACGTGTTAGAGAGATACAATCTCGAAAATGGGGATTGTGATGCTCCAGCCCAGATATGGCACTATTGCCTTTTTTTTCGTTTGGTTCTTGTGAAGGTTCAGCAAATTAGTTAGTTCTGTTACAATAGCAAAGGTCTCAATAATTTTTCATCAGACCTCGTATAGATTGTAATCTCTCTCTCTCTCTCTCTCTCTTTATATATATATATATATATATATATATAAATGGATATGTCTGTGTGTGTGTGTGTGTGTGTGTGTGTGTGTGTGTGTGTGTCTGTGTCTATTCTAACGAACCTTACTCCTCCGAAGTCCTTAGTTCAATTTCAACCAAAATTGTGTTGCTTGTCGTTCATCACATGAACCATTGATATATATATACAAACATTTTTTGAATCGATTTACAAGGTACGGCAGAAATCACCGAAACGCTTCGAATTTATGAACTTTTCTCGTCCGAGATGCCTTATGCGAATTCAACCAAAATCAGGTATCTTTTATATCAAGGTTCGAACAGCTGATGTAGGCAAAAATCTTTCCAATCAGTGTTCAGGATTCGTCAAAGATAAACGACAAATATAATTTAGGTTGGTCTTTTGTGTCTTTTTATGCATTTCACTAGGACACTTTACTCAAACTCAACCAAAATCGAGTCACTGGTAGATCAATGTCTGATGCCTTGATGTGCAAACAAAAATTTTAGTTGACACACAGGGTACGGCAAAAATTTTAGTTGACACACAGGGTACGGCAAAAATTTTAGTTGACACACAGGGTACGGCAAAAATTTTAGTTGACACACAGGGTACGGCAAAAATTTTAGTTGACACACAGGGTACGGCAAAAATTTTAGTTGACACACAGGGTACGGCAAAAATTTTAGTTGACACACAGGGTACGGCAAAAATTTTAGTTGACACACAGGGTACGGCAAAAATTTTAGTTGACACACAGGGTACGGCAAAAAGTAATAGAAAATTTTGCTTTTTGCGATTGTTTATTTTTTCGAAACGCTTATTTGTATTCTAGCAAAAATCGGGTCTTTTTTGTAACTTCTACCTTATTATATGCCATAACAATTCTATGTTTTCTACAAGCTACCAACCCCTTCGACGTTGCAGGGACAAGGCATCCATTTCTTCTGCAACACAACGTCATCGCATTACAATACAGGCTCTCGTAACGCCAGCCCCCGTTCTTCCAATTGTACATACATCATTCCCGTTTATTGGCAAAATTGATCAAACATGAATCCCGTTTTAGAAATACAACAAAAACCAATCGCAGTTTTTTAACTTATGCGTCATAGCAACCTTCTACTGGAGCTTTTTAAATATGCAATTGTTGGTGGATGTGATTTTAGTTGAATCTTGTCGTTTCATATGATAAGGCTGTCTATAAAACAAACGATATGTTTCAACTTTTTTGTAACTTCTACCTTATTATATGCCATAACAATTTACGTTTTCTACAAGGTGCCTACCCCTCCGACGTTGCAGGGATAATGCATCCATTTCTTCTGCAACACAACGTCATCGCATTACAATACAGGCTCTCGTAACGCCAGATCCCATTCTTCCAATTGTACATACATCATTCCCGTTTATTGGCAAAATTGATCAAACATGAATCCCGTTTTACAAATACAACAAAAACCAATACTTACTTTGCATCTTTTAACAGTAACCTCATACTGGGGCCATTTAAATAAGCATTGGTCTTAGCAATTCAAAATAACTACTAAAAAAACCCAGAGCAACTTCGGGCTATACATCTAGTTAAGATATAAATGCTTCAAAAACTTATCATATATGCTTGTTACTTGTGTTATTATTGGTGTTGGTCAATTGTTACGTTGTTATTGAAGTAAAAAGTGAGTTTCTGATTGATCGATTTGCTTAAAAACCCCAGGCGGACTGTGGATATGTGCGTCAGTTTACGATATTTAAATATTAAAAAATGTTTAAGTAACAACTGCGTATGCGCAGCTTATGTTTCAGCAAATGTTGGTATATCATTTGACAATTAATTTACTTATCAAACTGGGGGCCGACCTCCATCTATTAACTTTTATACAATTTGGAGATCTTATATTGAGAGCGGATATTGATGCATTTATTCATCCCACCCGATTTATCCCTTTCATAAAAGAAAAAAAAAAGGAAATAAAACGAGGTAGATAGGAATCATGTCAAGACACAGCGTAATGAATTTGTGTTTCAGCTCGGGAATTCAAATAATATGTCTACGGATTTCGTACTTTTTTTTTTATTGATTCATTATTTAACGAAAGCTGATTCAAGTAACGCCAATTATGATTTGGTTAGTGTACAAAACAACAACAAAAAATTAGCAAATTTATTCAGGATCTTCAAAAAAGTTTCCTCAAATATGGATAATAATAAGAACCAATGAAAACTATACAGCGCGAAAATTGATATATTTTCTTCTGTAATGAAAGAAAAAAAAACGCAAACATAACTTTTCTTTTTAATCCCAAGCCAGGCAGTAAAGTCATTATTGCACAATGGGGTAACTAGTTATGAAGGAATTACTAACAGAAACATTACTAAAAAGCGAGAAAGAAAAAGTGATTCAGAGAACAGTAGATAGTGACTGACATTGAATTTTCCCCAAGAAAGGCAGTAAAGTCACTGAGATACAAACATTACATTAAGAGCGAGAACAATAAAAGAGAAATCAAGAGAATAGGAGATAATAAATGACATTGCATATACCCCAAGGAAGGCAATAAAGTCGCGAAGACCCAAAACGTTACTGGATGTGGACGAGTTAGAAACATTACTAAGGAGCGAGAACAATAAAAGAGAAATCAAGAGAATTGTAGATATGAACTGGCATTGCACTTTTTTTAGCAGATTAATTTTGGCTGGAAAGCATGTCGCCTGGAAAGGAGTTCCACAAACAAGAATTTGCACGAGATACGAGATTAGCAACTAGATCCCACCCTTTTACAGTGAAACCGATAAAATGCAACCGCAACTTCTACTCTAACAGTTTCTTTCCTCGCACTTCCCGACTGTGGAATTCCCTTCCACACGATTGCTTCCCCGACGGCTACAATCTCCAGGAGTTTAAATGTAAGGTCAATAGACACCTCCTAACACACTAACCTGCTCCCATTTTATCAAACACTCTTCCCATCTACCCAACCCTCATCCTCGGTATCCTTACTCATCTGTCACCTTCCTCCTGACATTCCCTATGTCTAACCACTCCTTCTCTTTACCTTCCCCTATGTAGCCCCATGCGCAATAGTGGCAGTGGAATGCCTTACTTGGGGTGAGATGATTAAAAAAAAAAGTGCGTGATACGAAACCGTTAGCATAGAACCTAAGGCTATAATCTACAGCTCAACTGTACATGGACAAAGGTCTTGAAGTCAGTTTAGTACATGTCTAAATTCTTACTAAAAATCCGAGGATTATCCGATTAAATCGAAATTTTCATTACTTATTCATTACTAAATTAATTACTATTGAAAAGTTCATTTCATTAAAGAACCTTTGACAAAATATTTCTAGTATATACTCGCCCACCTTTGATATTTTGTATGGACTTTTTAATTTGGCATGTTGTTCTACTTTTTTTTCTTTTACAATAATGCCCTATTTTGCGTTTGTTTTTTGTTTAGGTATTACTTTATCTCCGCTACAATTGCAACGGTCGCAATATTTTTTCATTAGACCCCGTGTTTCAAAATTAATTTAAATTCACAGGTTGTAATCTGATATAACAAAAGGTAAGGCAAAAAAAACAAAAACGAAAAAATATTTTTATTATAACTAAATAGTTCTCAACTCGGAAATCTTGCATGCATTAATTTCAACTTTTATTATTATCAAATGTATTGTTACTTTTGGCATCTGTCTAATAAAAGACATTGGGGAAGCAAAAGACATTGTTTCATAGATTATCTTCAAAAGTGCCGTACTGCATTTTTGATCAGATTTTGATAGTTGCAAAGATAAAGCAGGTCATATACATTTAATAAGCTAGAAATTAATGATTGGGCACCTTCAGTCAGGATATGGCAACAGAACACATTTTTATATCTTTCTGACCCTTGTAAAGATAGAGCAGAGTATAAGGAGTCAGGTACTTTTTAAAGTGATACAAGCTGGAAAGTGAGGATTAGGCAGCTCCAGCCCTGATATGACAGCAATACACCATTTCTGAACTGATCTGACTCTTGTAAAGATAGAGCAGTGCATAGGGAGTCAGGTACTTTTTAAAGTGATACAAGATGGAAAGTGAGAATTGGACAGCTCCAGCCCAGATATGGCAGCAATACACCATTTTTGGTCTGATCTGACTCTTGTAAAGATAGAGCAGGCCATAAGGAGTCAGGTACTTTTTAAAGTGATACAAGCTGGAAAGTGAGGATTGGACAGCTCCAGCCCAGATATGGCAGCAATACACCATTTTTGGTCTGATCTGACTCTTGTAAAGATAGAGCAGGCCATAAGGAGTCAGGTACTTTTAAAGTGATACAAGCTGAGAAGTGAGGATTGGGCAGCTCAGGCCCAGATATGGCAGCAATACTCCATTTTTGGTCTGATCTGATTCTTGTAAAGATAGAGCAGGACATAAAAAGACAGTTGCGTTTTAGAGTGATCCAAGCTCGAAAATAGGGATTTGATGCTCCAGCTCTGATATGTCAGGAGTACACCATTTTGCGTTTGGTTCTTGTATAGGTACAGCATAACAGGTCGAGTGGCACGAAGAACTACCCATCTTTCCTTTACGTTTATCAAGGAATCGTATATATGAGTTCCACAAAAGTAGTAATAGGCTTTCAAGTCAAAGGATACTCTTCAGAGAATACCTGTTCATTTTAATAGCAGGAAAATTAGACATATGATGATGGAACGATACTAGCTTGAGCATGGGGTTATTAAATGTGAAGCCGGTTTCCTTCCCTATTGAGTTATTTTCCAAATATGTTTTGGTATCACAACGTCAGAAGATTGCGGTCTGACAAAAAGTTATAAGATTAAGATTATATAAATAGAGAAATACAGCCGAGCATTAAGGTTCAGTGATAGCTGTTTACCAATCATTTCACCTCGAAACGGCTCACTTTTGCTAATCTAACTTGAGTCAGAATCGGCACCAGAAATACGGTGTATAATTTGACAGAACTGAGTACAGAACAATATACGGTAACGTAATGGTATCTGGCGCGATAAGTAGATCCCTGGATTACGGACTTTTAAAGATGAAGCGACACTTCAATATCAGTTAAGCAACGTTGAGCCTGGTCAGTACCTCGATGGGTTACTGTAAGCTAGGATGTGAAGGTGATTTATGGGTACTGGCTCGAAGACTTGCACCACTAGACCATTAATATATTATAAAAAAATCTTTCAATCAAAAAACAGTTTACTGGCTTTAAATAACCTGAAAACTGTTGATAAACCAAAAGAAACGTATCAAACAATAAATATTTATATCTAGAAAAGAAGACAGCAACGTATGGCTTTTTTATTAAAAAATATTTGTAACTCCCTTGCAAACATTTTGAAATCAAAAGTTGTAATTCTTCTTCTTCTTCTTCTTCTTCTTCTTCTTCTTCTTCTACTACTACTACTACTACTACAATGTGCTATGACCCTTCATGACGTTGGTAATCATGGCTCTCCACACTTTTCCGTCCTTTGTAGCACTTAATAAATTCTGTCTTTTTGTTATCTCTCCAAAATCGTGTTCAGTCATTCATTTACTCTATCTCACTAAATAAGTTACGCGTTGTTTTTGTCTTACCCACTTGACTTCAATATTTTCCAAAATGTTTTCCTCATTATTTAACATAGAAATTTCAACTTTATTTCTCATGCTAAGTGTAAATGTTATTTCGTTGCCATTCTCTATTAAAATTATAAAATGTCATCGCTGTTCATATATCCAATCCATGATATTCTCAGCATTCTTTGGTTTAACTACGTTTTTGTTTCTTCAAGTGTGTTCCTCATCTGTGAAGAAAATTTTCAGCATTGATCGCCATATAGAAGAACGGATATTACATAAAAGTTAATATTCTTTTCTTTGATTCAAATAAAATGTTCTTCTTTCCTAAAATACTGTTTAAATTTTAGAAGGCATTTTTGCTATAACCTTGCTAACCATTACACCACGTCAGGGTGCCCATTCTACGCAACGCTTAGAAGTGGGAGAAAGCCAAAAGTATGCGGTACCCAGTGAGGATCGAACTCACTACTCAGTTGTAATAAATTCTAGCGATTCAAGCTTCTTAACCATCACACCATGACGAGGTGGCCATACTTGATTTTCTACTTGACGCTTAGATGTGACCCAAAGCCAAATGTATGGAGTACCCAGTGAGGATATAACTCACTTCGCGGTCATAATAGATTGTAGCGAATCAAGCTTGCTAACCTTTACAACGCGTAGAGGTGCCCAGCTGCTTAGTAAATGGACGCTGAATGTTTCCTTATAAAGAAGCCGTTAATATTACTATTACTCTTGCAAAGCAATTACAGATCTCAGTGGAATATTAAATGCCAGAAATTATTATTGCCTGGACAAACATGAGCTATTTTATGCGTGTACAAATAGAAATCAGATCTATCTCATTTGAAAGGTGCAGGAAAATTGCGAACCAGTTGCAAATATCAATCATTAGATCGAAAACTGTGACGCCTTTTTGCTATTATGAGCAAACAAGATTAACTATATTTATGTCTATCATCTTTGACACACGGATTTATACGCAGATCTTCTAATTTGATTAATTCGGTGACTAATCACCGCCATGGTGATCTTTCCCAGTCTAATGGCGCGTTCAGTTGATCCTAGTTTCTATCGAAGTTATGCGTATCTTATCGATCTATGCCTGACATCAAAATTACTTTTTAGCAAATATTTCGACGCCAAATGTTTAGCTCTAATAAACAAATATTTACTTTACTTGAAAGATTTTGATAATTTTGTTCGACAGTGATTGAAAAACGTTTTATTTTCTTTTATCGGTTTTTCAAAAGATCTTTATCGATCATTGGAACTATTAGTAATAATTAGATGAACCGTTTACATTATGAGTAAACGTCCAGTATTCATTAGCCCAACATTTAGTGCTAAATGTATAGAATATTTCTCTTAATTTTTTTCTAGAAAATAGCTTTCTCAAGTGAACTAATAGTTATCGCTCTTTCCAGTATTGATGAGGTTTCCTTCCTGACTTTTTGTTTTAAGTATGAGGAGTCGTCATCATCTTGAATATATTATTTTCTTTTCGATTTTCAGAACCTATCCATTTTACGAGATCAATAAAAGCAGCCTTATTAAAACGCAATTTACAACAACAAAAAATGACGGTGTAAGAAAAAAATATATATGTATTACAAGGAAATGTTAATGACGAAATATAATAACGATTAAAAACACTGCTAAACCAGTTTATGGGTCGGGGCTGGGAGGATTTAATGTAGAATATTTTTAATCATTTCAACCTGACGCATTTTTAAGACCATTTCACTGGCTGGTTTTAGCTGGTTTGTAATCTCTGCTATATTCAGTTGTTATTATTTCATGACTATATATATATAATGAGAATCGCTCATTCAGTAATGAATTAGAGCACTCTGGCTACTGGCACATAGCTCAGAGGTAGAATCGCCGACTGACGCCAATTCTGTCGTGTTTCAATCCTGGGTTAAAAGCAATCAGATGCTTAACCGTACTGATGAGCTGTGATACAGCGAAACAGATCTGTCTGCGGATGACTATACATATATATATCAGCTATCCTCATTTCTACCAAATATCTAAAAAATACAAACCTATCAGGGAATTTCAAATGTCAGAAACCCCGGTGTTTAATTTGTAAACATTTAGTAAACGACGCAATATTCTCTCTACCCAACACCAAAATCAAATTGCACCCACCACGCCTCACCTGTGACAGCCAAAACATTATATATTTTCTCTTCTGTTCAATATGTCCAAATAGTGGATATATTGGTGAATCTGGTAATAGCTTTAGATTTCGTTTCAATAATCACAAACTTACCATACGCCAGAACAACCAATATTCCCCCATAGCAGTTCACTTCAATCAACCAGTCACACTTTAGAAAATTGCAAATGTTTACTAATAGACTCCGGTTTTAGTTCTACACACTCACGCAGAAAGAAAGAAAAATATTGGATTTTAAAATTTAATACACACAAGCTAGGATTAAATTGGGACTATTTTAGTTGTTGCTGGCATGGAAAGTCATCAAGTGATACGGTTTCTGTTATTTAGTAAATTCTTTAGGTTTTTGTAGATCCAGTAGACGAAATTGGTAGCTCTATCACAAACTAGGATAATGGGCTTGAAGCCATTTTTATCAAGGATCTGATTGTATATAAGAATTCAGGGGTACGCGAATTACGCGTAGTGCTAGTGGATACTATGAGGAGCTGATAACCCTAATCTTGCAGCTGCAATTGTCTATTAAGCTTTGCTCTGAAGGAGATGAAATTGATCAGTGATTGTATAAAGAAATTAAGGGTACACAAATTGACCGTAGTAAGAGCGGACATTAGAATGAAACCTATGCTTGCAAACGCGTTGGACAATTAAGTTTTACTCTGGAATAAATAAAAGTAACTAGTGATTATATATAGGCATTTAGGGGTACACATATGAACCGTAGTTCTAGTGAACAGTATGAAGAGTCAAAAACCCAATGCTTGCAGCCACAATTAAGTTTTACTATGAAAAAGGTTACAGCGACCAATGATTGTATATAAGAAATCAGGGACACACAGATGAGCCGTTGTGCTTGTAGACAAGCCGATAACTGTATGCTTGCAGCTGTAAAGGTCTATTACGTTTTAATCTGGAATAGATTAAATTAACCACTGATTGTATATAGTAATTCAGGGGCATAGAGATAGCCTTTAGCGACAGTGGACCCTATGAACAGCCGGTAACTATACTTGCAGTTACAATTGTCCTTTACTATTTTTATTTTTAAATATCTAAAACTAAACTACAGTTCTATTTCCTTATGCTACCTTTATTAAACAATTTGATAATTAAAATATAAATATAATTTTAAAGTGAAGTTGTTACTAGTTAATTTGAAGTTTTATTTGAACAATCAGATGTCATGTTACCCAGAAAAAAACGGTAAATTTTCGTTTTAGGTCCTGAAGGCTTTTCACCCTTCAAATTTCTCCCAAATAACATTACTTCTGTGTATATGCTGAACTGAAATCAACAATTAGTTATTGAAGAAACCTACCTATATTGAATTACATCTCGCACTTTTTGTCTCCCGTTACTCTCACGAAGTCATGTAATTAACTGCAGAATGACTTTCGGCGCAGGCAACAAATTTCGGCCTATTTATTTCCTTTACTGAAATTTCCGCCTATTTACTTTCTGTAATGAAAGTAATACACGATTTTTTCTACGCGTATTACTTTAATTACAGGAAGCAAATAGGCAGAAATTTCAGTAAAGGAAGTAAATAGGCCGAAAATAGTCCGACATTTGTTGCCTACACCGAAAGTCATTCAGCAGTTAATTACATGACTTCGCGAGAGTTACGGGAGACAAAAAGTGCGAGACGTAGTTCGATTTTTTTCTGGTCAATCAGATCAATAAAACTAGGTTTCTTCGATAACTAATTGTTGATTGGAGTTCAGCACATACATTTGCACAGAAATAATGCTATTTGGATAAATTTGAAGGGGGGAAAGCCTTCGGGATCTAAAACGAACATTTACCGAAAAAGCAACACAAACGATCTGAAAATTCATGCATGCAAAATGTCACAGCTCCAGGATCACTCCTTCATCTTCTTCTTCTATGTACCTTTTCCCTTCAGGACGTCGGCGATCATAGCTTTCCACATTTCCCTATCCCTGGTGGCTCTCAGCACGCTTTCCCCTGTTACACCGCGCCACCCCCGTTCTGCCATCTACCCGCAAAGGCCAGTCAAGTAGGTTACACGCTGTTTTCTCCTGTCTCTTCTTCCCTTTATCTGGCCTGCTAGTATCACGTTCTCCTAGCTTCTTTCCTCACTGCATTTCCTCTTCCTCACTGCATGTCCCAGAAACTTCAGCTGTTTGTCCTGATGCTCAGTATTAATTTCCTTTTTATTTCCATCCTTTCTAAAACCTCATCATTGCTTACACGCTCGATACATGATATCCGCAGCTTCCTTATTGCCAGCCTATAAACTTTTCAGCTCTCCTTCGTAATTTCAATTCGAGATCATAGTTTATGTCTTGGAAAAATTTAGGTCCTATTTCTGGAATACATGGTAAATAATGTTTATTGTTTGTACTTTTAGCAAAGATGTAATCACCATAGTTCTGTTATTATCGCCAGTACCTCTGACCTCTGGAGGGCAAACAAGTGTATTGTTTTCTATTAATGGATTCATCTGAGATTCGGTACTGAATGTTACAATAATCTCGGCGCTTTTTTCACATCTGCAAAGGAGAGTCTAGGAAAAGATTAAGCAGACTGGTGCACTCATTTCTAATGTTTTACGTCTCATGAGGTTAGAAATTAGTCTCGTTTGTGCTTTTTCACCAGTCTTTGTTGGTCGATACAGTTACGCTATTAGATCAATGCTGTGAAATCACGGCTTGGAAAACGGTTTCGAATGAATGAAGAAAGATTTTTTTATTGGTTTTTGATTGACTAGTAGAGCTTTTTCTTTACGGATTTGGCTGCGATGGTCTGAACTTAATAGAATTAAACAATGTAGCTAGCTAGAATGTCTACCGTAAGAAATAGCTATGGACTAGCAAGAGTTTCTAGACGTTTCTTTTTTTCAAAGTAATTAATCACAAATAGAACGGCGTAAACAGTTTGGAAACCGAATATTAGACATATTTGACAGCAATAAATCATTTTTGGTTTGATTGTAAACTTGGCACAGAGAATTCAGGTGCTGTCCAGAGTGATACAGTTAATCAATAATTTTGTTCAGTCTCCCTACCGATGGATCGTATATAAGATTTCAACTTGAGGTTGATATTTATTTAGTGATTTGGTTTTTATGGATTATCAACTTTCTGCAGGTTATTTAAAGCCAGAAAATAGTTTTATGTTCAAAGACTTTTTTAATAATAATATGTTACGTCTTACTAATTATCCCATAGCTGTAGGGAAAAAAAGGTGGATTCATACCTTTATCAAGGGTATTTTGTGCGTAAGTGAATAAAAAGAACCCAACGAGAATTGGAACTCGGTTCTCCGTTTAACAATTCCAAGCCATTATCTATCACACCAACTAGACACCCACGCCAGTCACCCATCTAGATACTGATCAGGCTCGACTTTGCTTAACTTTGATAATCATACAGAAACTAGCGTTTTAATGTGATGTGGCTGTATCCTGGATTAAAAAACTACGTGTAAATATTATTTTTTATTATTATGAATGTTTTGCAAGTAAAATTACGATCTTCAAAAAACAAATATATAAGATTTAAATTTGTGGGTATTTTTTGAAGATAATAATGTCTATTTATAAAAGAAGTACTGATTAATCCTTATATGGAGAGAGCTAGAAGAGGTGGGTTCATACCTTTTCCAATGGTATTTTTGTTTGTTAATATAACGAATTCAACTGAGTCCCAATTCCGAGACGTTATCTATTCACATCAAGGCTTATAACACTCAAGCGGTCACCCATTTAGATAATGACCATGCTCGACGTTGCATAACTACGGGAACCGTTGTTTCAACGTGATATGGCCGAAAGTTGGTTTTCATTGATTAGCTCACATGTTGCTATAGGATCAACATAGTAGGTATGCAGCTTTCTATTCGATCAGCACGCTTTTTCTTGTCTTTATTTGAAGAGATATGTCTTGATTACACGCCTGGATAGTTTAGTAAGAGAAAAATCTTGAAGAAAAGTTGAGGTGGTTTCTAAATCGATTCTAGCCAGACATGATAAACGCTTGAGTGATCATATTTCTTTCTTTGAATAGGCAGAAGATTTTTTTGCAATAGGTTGCCATTTCTTTCTGCGGTAGACTGGTTTCCAACCAAGGCTACAGAACCTGATCTGTCTTACTATTCGACCCATAGATGGATGGAGAAGAGATGAATTAATACATTTTATAAGGGTATTTGCGCGTAAATATCTGGTTTTTCAAACCAGATATTTTCATCATCATTGAACCAATACGTCTCAACATGGTAGTATCTTAAGGATTATCTTGTTGAGCGGATCAAAGAGTTAAAGACGATTTAGGGGGAGCATTTTATGCCATACCTGACCTCCCTTAGAAGATTGAAGAAATTGCTATTGAATTCTGGAGAAAGTATGTTTCTAGTAAGCTCTTTAAAGTTTTAGAAGCTCATGGCATTCTTCTTTGAGCTTATGTTGAGGATTAGCGTTTCTTTTAAAACGCCATTTGATTTTATCCGAGGATTTTTTTTTTGCTCGTTTTCTCTTGTTTGGTTTCATTTCACTTCGCATACTAGACAAGAAACAATGTGTGACCTTATTGAGATTTTATTTAAGATTAGACCGCCGTCTGAGATGGAATTCCAAGCAGTCAAGAATGAGCATGTTCGACATTATTTTCTCTGTGGTTTTAAAAAAGGTTACAAAACTGCTAAAGCTTCCCGAGATATTTGTGTAGCTTACGAAGATGGTTAAATTGACGATAACACCCTATGAAACACTTCAAAATAACCAAAATGCTAATGCTGACTGAATTGTATGTTTAATAAATGAATAGGCTCAAAGAGGCAATTAAAATACCTCACCGGCGATATATATCAATACCCATTCTAAAACAATTATTTGTATATGTTTTGGTACGAAATTATGTGCAAATATGAAAGAACTTCGTGAGATTCTATGATGGGAGAAGTATTTTTTGATGATGAATTGGATATGTGGTTTTTGCTTTCTTACAAATGAAGTTCTTTTTAGAAGAGAATCTTTTAGTAGATGAAATAATTGGTAATCTGAATTTACAAGTTCAAGAGATTATGGTGTGGTTCTACAGAAGGAGGTTGCGGATATCATGGATCGAGCATGTCACCAATGATGAGGTTTTAGAAAGAATAGAAATAAAAAGGAAATTAATATTGAGCATCAGGAAAAGACAGCTGAAGTTACTGGGACATGTGATGAGAAAGAAAGACTTAGAAAATCTGCTACTCACAGGTTAGATAAAGAGAAAGAAGGACAGGGGAAAGCAGCGGATAGCATATTTGAGGGACCTGAGCAGGTGGAAGACAAAGCGGGATCTGCGTGGGGTAACAGGAGAAAGTTTGCTAAGAGCTATCAGAGATAAGGAGACGTGGAAGGCTATGATTGCTTACATCCTGAAGGCAGATAACACATAAAAGAAGTTAAACACCTAAGACAAGAGATATCGATTTTATGACTTCGCTTGAAGTTTGTTATGTCGTTTTCAATCGTTAAGACGCAGCAGAACAAATGTCTTCCTCTTCGCTCAGAATGTCCCACGTAAAAAAAAAACAGCCTTGTTTCATATCCCGCCTTTGTGGGAATGTCTCGCGTAAATACACAGATTTCCGTTTGGAAATCAGAATAGTCGGAGTTTGTGCCTTCGGGTAGAGACAAATCGAGGCTATTCAGAATGGTAGAATCTCGTATGAAGAAAACTAGACGAGACCTGATCATAGGTAGTATCTATGGGAAAGTTTTGCCCAAGAATCCGCACTCGTAAGTACTGCAGTTAAAACGGTTTTGTACTACTTTCCACCTCAATCAAAAAGACTGGATAAATAAAAAAGATTTCCATTCGGAAATCAGATTTGTTGGACTCTCTGTCATCTGGCAGAGAGCCGAATTTATGAAAAATTTTGCCCGAGTGTACGCTCTCAGAAATCCCAAGTTAAAAACAGCCTTGTGTCACATCTCGCCTCTGAAGGGAGGACTTATGTAAATATCCACATTTCCATTCAATTCGAAATCAAACTTGTCGATCTCTCTTTCTTCGGGCAGAGCCTCGTCTGGGAAAAAGTATTCAAGACCTGATCAAACTTAAGCGGAGTCTACGGGAAGTTTTGCCCGATCGTATGCGCTCGGAAATCTCACGTTAAAAACGACTTTATACCACATCCCTCTTCAGTGGAAAGAGCGGGTAAATACCCAGATTTTTACTCGAAAACAGACTTGTCGCACTCTATGTCTACAGACAGAGAGGAATCCAGACGAGGCAATGCCGAAAACAGAATTTAATCTGGGGAAAAGTAGACAAGTCCCGATTCTGCTTAGGTGGGGATTTTCGGGGAAATTTGTCCGAGGGTACGCGCTCAGAATTCCTTGCGCCGCATCCCTCTTTCATGGGTAAGTAACCAGCGTTCCATTCGAACACAGTCTTTTCAGACTCACCTCGTCTTTGGAGAAGTAGACATGTGCTCGACCCTGCTAATACAGGGTCTACGAGAATTTTTTGACAGTGAGTACGTGCTTAGAATAGCCACATAATATTCAGCATTGTGCCACGTCTCTCCTCTACAGGGAAGTCACGTGTAAATACCTAATGTTTCACTCGAACATAACCGTGTCGAACACTCTGGATTCGGGCGATGAAAAATAATCCAGACGAGGTTATGCCGAAAGGTTGAGTCTCGTCTGGGGAAAAGAAAATAAGACTCCGCCTGACTGTCTGTTTGACAGTACGCGCTCGGAATTCCTATTTAAAATTCTGCCTTATAACACATCCTGCCTTTGTGGAGAGGTCTCAGGCGAATAGCTAGATTTTCACACTAACTCAAACTTTGTGAAATGAACCCAGGCGAAACGATGAAAATAGACAAGACCAGATCCCGTTTATACGGATCCTACGGAAAAAAATTTGCCTGAGGGTACACTCTCGAAATGCAGCACGTAAAATTTTGTGTCACATCTAGCTTTTGAGAGAGGACTCGAATAAATACCCGGATTTCAACACGAATTCATTTGAACAATTTTGACATAAACAAAATTTTCAAGTCATGGCATAGGGCTTTTTGTAGGCTCCCTTTGAACATATGGTATTGTCGCATATGTAGGATTAAATGGTGATTGATTAATTTTTGTGGTGAATGTGCAAATTGTAATGGATGAATTTGTCGTGAATCTGATTGGATAGTTAGAAAATAGCTAATGTTGACTAGCCTTACCCCACTTCCCCTTCGACCTTGATCTACACTTGTAACTTGCAGCAGTAAATACACACCACGAACTTGAAGCGGTCAGACAAGCACTCTCTCTTTGCCTCTCTCTCTCTCTCTCTCTCTCTCTCTCTCTCTGCTGAGAAGAATAGGCCGACAAATTTTGAAGTCTTGACCAGAGTGTCCACGCTCAAGCCCCCACGTAAAGCCAAAATAAATGGTGAAAATGATTTATTTTGAACCATGAATCATTTTATATTTTTAAAATAAATCATTTTCACCTTTTATTTTAACATATCACCTGAAAAGAAACAGCTTTGTTCTGAAACATGAAAATTTTTGTGTAGTGATATTGTGGTTTTATAAACCATTGTAATAACAAAATTACAATATTAAGCTCTACTCTGTATCGAGTACTTTTTATAAAAGTAAATACTTGAAAAATGGGATTTTAATCTACGTGTTCTTTCAGTTTTTTGTAATATTATATATATATATATATATATATATATATATATATATATATAATTTTTTAAGGGAGAAATCTTTTTTTATACAAGTTTCTTTAAAAGCGAATGACATGGTACTGGGAATAAGCATTTTATTCAATTTTTCTAGTGTTTTTTTTTCTGGACATGAAGTGTGAAAAATTGTTCAAATGTTCTACATATTGTGATCTATTGGCTCTTCTTTAAGCCATCATGTATTATTCTCTTTTCTTTTTCAAGTACTTTCAACTAAGTTATTATGAATATTATAATAGGAGACAATATATTGTTTTATTCAATATATATATATATATATATATATATATATATATATATATTTGTGTGTGTGTGTGTGTGTTTTAAAATGCAGTATATTTATAGGAAAAGAAATATCAGAAATGAAGTGTTTATGGATGAAGAGAGCGTGTATCACGGTATCAAAATTGCATGGTGAATGTCACTTTCATGGCTCAATGCAATTTTCAAACTTAATCACACTCGATATATTCAATGATGATTCTGATTTCCATAATGTTTTTTATTGATAAAAGCTCTATCTTCTAAAACAAGTATTCTTCTACTCTAAATATAGCTTAATATATTGCAAATATTGAAAAAAAATGTATATCCCATCCTTATCTTGTATTCCTTCCTCTTTATTTAAAGAATCAACATCTCTTATTAATTTGCTTGGCTTTTCACCCTGTATTTGTATTTCAGTGAAGTTTTTAGGAAAATCACTCCTGACCTAATACTTTACACAGTACCGGTAGTGTGTAAAAGTGTTAGGACTTTATTTTGATGCCTCATAAAAGGATAGATAGATAGATAGATAGATAGATTATCTATCTATCCTAGATATATTATATGATAGATAGATAGATAGATAGATAGATAGATAGATAGATAGATAGAAAGAAGCAGAATGAGGTATATAAACTACCATTTAGATAATAATTATTTTCCCTTACCTGCTTCCAAGGCTATTCCCGGTCCATACAATACAATTCCAAGATAACACATCTGCAAGAAAACGAATACATCATGCAATTTTAGGCCTTATTACTTGTGTTATTTACTTCAAAAATATATTTCTTTGACTCTTTCTTTCTTTGACTCTCTTTCTTTCTTTCACTCTTTCTTTCTTTCCTTCTTTTTGTTCATGATCTTTCTTTTGCAACTTTCTCACACACCGATTCCTATTTCTCTAACTCACTCTTTAACTCTCTTTTCTGTTTATTTACTCTATTTTTTTTTTTGTCGGTATTAACTTTTTCCTTTCTTTTTCTTTCTATTTCTTTTCTGCTACTGTAAATGTGTTGCAAATGTTAAACAATAGTTCAATCACATTCGTTTAAGTCAACATTATTGTTATTTCCGAAGTTAAACAATTTATAAATTCGGTCTATCTAGCCATCAAAATCAAATGTCCGAGATAAACCGCTTCCTCTTCTTCGTCCTCTTCTTCTTTGAAAATATATTGGAGCCAAACTGTCGTCTCTCATGATCGTTCAACGGAATAACTTTCTGTCAATTTAGCGACTCCCACGTTCGTTTCGTCTTACTTCCCTCATAAAGGTCACTACATAAAGAATCTTCTTCACAGGGTAAATGAATGACGAAATATATACTGCAATTTAAATGACTTCAAAATGACTGTTTTTCTCCCAACCGACAAAATTGTCAGGCATCATATAAATAAACCTTTCATATTTTTGAGTCTTTTTAACAATGCGGTGACTTGGCGCAGAGTGAGAGGTTTGATATAGTCAGAATACACACGCATACGAGGCGAACCAACCAGAAGGCTGATCCCTTTTCTCTCCAACAGCTAAACTGAAACTCAGAGAAAACCCGACACTCTCTCAGCTGACGTCACTTAAAAGGTCTCTCCTGACAGCTGCGACTTCTGGTACATTCTGTCTCGAGTGCTCGCCTCTTTTAAATCAGCTAGTCATAATAAATTTCTAGCTCATCAACTGCGTTTCCGTACACAGCGGTACGACCCGGTGCAAAATACACTTCATATCAAAATTCTACACTGATCAAAGCATTATACAACACTTATAAATGTATATTTACTAAATTCATTTTGTATCCGAATGGAGGCGGCTTGATCTCTGTAAAGGCTTAACATTGATATAAAGAATATTAAAATAAATCAAGCTTTCCTAACAGTCCAAATAGTTATTTGCGACCTATGTTACCAATTTCTTTACATCCTA
The DNA here is from genome assembly GCA_037127315.1 of Ascarosepion bandense. Taxonomy (NCBI): domain Eukaryota; kingdom Metazoa; phylum Mollusca; class Cephalopoda; order Sepiida; family Sepiidae; genus Ascarosepion; species Ascarosepion bandense. Next base: position 130,264 of record JBBBDQ010001558.1, on the reverse strand, counting down.
ACCACGAGAAGTTAGAAAAATAAAGGAATATATTATATGATTTTGATGCTAATCACACTTTTAGTATCTTCAGTCAATTCTGAATAGCGGCTGTTTTTCTATAACTATTAACTCGAAGAAGATAAAATTGTAAATTAGAATAATTGTTTAGAACTTTATACTGAAACTTAATAAACATATATACATGAAATCTTTTGTCAAATTATTTGCGACGAAACCGGTTCCATCGTTCCCGTTTATTCAGAGCGAGGCGTGTTATTAACAGCACTTCGATGGGCGTTTTAAAGGCTCATGAAAGGTTGGGAGAACTCTTGATCAATTAACGGCCAGCTCTAGAGTCAGTCAGTTAAGTGCCATACGTGATACACACGCTTAGGTGATCATGTCTCGAAAGAGACAAAATTGACTTGCAGAAACTTTTCCCGCATTAGGTTGCCATTACTCTCTACGGTAAACCGGTTGCCAACCATGGCTATAGAACCCAATCTGTCCTGTTATTTGACCCATAGCTGGAGAGAAGAGACGGATTAATATCTTTCCCAAGGGTATTTGCGCGTAAGTGAATGCAAAGAATTCGACTGAAATTCGAACTCGGCTCTCAGATTTCTCGCTTCAAGCTGATATCCATTGCAACACAACTCTCAATAATATCAGTGTAAAGAATGCAGCGGGAAACCATGGCTATCAAGGTATGTAGGGAAATGAGTAGGTAGGTAGGCAAGTCGATCGATAGAATGATAGATAATTTACTCGTGCAACCAGACTGGTAACAAGGTCGCACCTTTTACAGTTAAATCAACCAAATGCAGCCGACAATTCTACTTCTTTTCTCGCACTTCCCGCCTGTGTAACTCTCTTCCGTATAGTTGCTTCCCTGACGGATACAACCTCCAGGAATTTGAATGCAATGTCAATTCCCATTTATCCACTTGACTCCAGTCCTTTCTACATCACCCTTGTATATCTTGTTCTTTTCCTTTCTCTCTACCTTCACAAGTGTCTTCACACCTGTGTTCACATCCTTCTGTTGCCCTTTCTCTGACCACCCCTGTAACTAGTTGGTCTTTCTCTTCACTCTCCCCCTGCCTAAACTCTTACTGTTGTGTAGCCCCCTGCGCACTAGTGGCGATACCGCCTTGCTTGGGGTGAAACGATAAAAAATAATAATAGTAATATATGCTTAAATGGCTAGATACTATAGAGTCTTTGAAGAATGGAATAATTGATATTTATATCGATTTGGATATCGATTTGGAAAATGAAAATGTTTGTGAGGCACTTTATGGTGCAGGGATGTGCGTTGTGGTGCAGTGGATATCAGCTTGCAACGGAACATCTGGGAGCAGAGTTCGAATTTCAGTTGAATTCCTTGCATTCACTTACGCGCAAATACCCTTGGGAAAGGTATTAAACCGTCTCTTCCCTCCAGTTATGGGTTAAATAGCCGGACAGATTGGGTTCTATAGCCTTGGTTGGCAACCAGTCTACCGCAGAAAGAAATAGCAACCTACTGCGGGATAATCTTCTACCCAGTCAGTCATGTCTCTTTCGAGACATGATTGCCCTAGTGTGTATCACGTATGACACTTAACTGAGTGATATCGTTTTGAGCAGGATTCTAATTCTAGATTAATGAATCTGAACAGCAGAAGTGTTAGTCTAGAGACTCGGTTGGAAATTCTAAAGTTTCGGATTCTCTCTGTGACAATACATTAAGAGATAGTGATATATCGGATAGTAATGGATATGTACTTAACACTGGTAAAATATCAAAGGACGTTACAAGTGTAAATTCTTGAATTTCAGACTCTCTCAGTAATAATACCTTGAGATGTATTACTATATCAGATAATAATATATATTTTCTTGAAACTGGTGAAGTACTAAGTGATTTCGTTACAAAGAGAAATCAGACACTCTTCTTGATAAAACATTACTATATCTAATGATAACGAAAATTTGCTAGAAACAGATACAATATCAAGTGATTTTGTTGCAAATGAGATTACTGAAATTTCAAACTCTTTTAGCGATGCTACCACGAGAGATAGTGTCATGTCTAATAATGGCGGTTATTTGTTTGAAGGAAATACTTGAAACAATCGAAATGTGGTTCTACAGAAGGATGCTGAGGATACCATGGACGGAGCACACGATGGTAAATAAATAAAGCTGCATAATAATGTACTAAGTACAATATCAATAGAAATCACACACACACACACACACACACACACACACACACACACACACACACATATATATATATATATATATATATATACAGTACTGTGCAAAAGTATTAGGCCAAGAGCTATTTTATCTTTTATGAGGCATATTGACAGAAAATAAAGAATTTAATTAAACTAATTTTATTTGATTTACTCAACAAATGTTTTAACAAGAAAAAATACTTGTTATAAAATAAATTTAATATTTAGTATAATAGCCTTTTGCTTTGATCACAGCCTTCATTCTGTGAGGCATTGACAACACAAGCTTCTTCAATGCAACTAATGGTCTCTCCTGCTTGTATTTGTTCCCAAAGTGTGTCTTGCGAAGTGACATTAGATTTATCATTTTTTTATCCAGAATATCCCATAGATGTTCAATAGAGTAGTTTAAAAATAATTTGTTTAATAGAAAATACGAAAAAAATAAATATAACTTCTTTTTAATACATTTCTTTTACACCTAGTTTTAGATAATCAATATTTATTAGCAATTTACTTGACTTTTGACCCTGTATTTGAATTTAAGTGAGGTTTTTAGGAAAATCATCCCTGTCGTAATACTTTTGCGCACTACCGGTAGTGTACAAATGTGTTAGGGCAAGGGTGATTGTAAACCTTTATTTTGATGACTCATAAAAGATAAAATAGTTCTTTCCCTAATACTTTTGCACAGTACTTCATCAGCTATATGCGTGACTCTTCGGAAATGTATTGAGTTCTCTCGGGAACTGGCGTGTGTAAACACTGCTGATATACAACACGTTAAAATTTAAAGACATCAGAGTAATTAAGAATCTCTACTGGCAGCAAACGGCCTGCATACGGACAGGTAACGATCTCAGTAGATGTACCAAGATAGAAAGAGGCGTAAGACAAGGATGTGTCTTTTCACCGGATTTGTTCAACCTGTACAGCGAGAATATTTTGAGGACCCTAGACGACACGCCAGGATTTGCTATTGGAGGCCACAACTTGAACAACATAAGGTATGCAGATGATACAGTGCTGATTGCAGACAGGAAACTGCAGGACCTCCTACAGAAGGTAGCGGTGGAGAGTGACAAAAAAGGACTACAAATAAACTTTAAGAAAACCGAATGCATGGTCATCAGCAAAAGGTGCAACCCAAAATGCCAAATACAGGTGGGGGATACCAGAATAAAGCAGATGCAAAATTTTAAATATCTAGGAAGTGTTCTAACAGGAGATGGAAGGTGCGACACAGAGATCAGAAGGCGAATTGGCATGGCAAAGGACGCGTTCCAGAAGCTGAGTAAAGTACTAACACACAGGAAAATTTCACTAGAAACAAAGAAAAGAGTGCTGGATTGCTATGTGATGTCAGTTCTTCAATATGGTAGTGAGTGCTGGACAATATCATCGAAAATGAGGACAAAACTGAAAGCAGCGGAAATGTGATTCTACAGAAGGATGCTGCGGATATCGTGGACTGAACATGCAAGCAACGATGAGGTGTTGGAAAGAATGGCAACCAAAAGGAAATTAATACGGCGCATCAAAAAGAGACAACTGAAGTTCTTGGGACACGCAATGAGGAAGGAGAGTTTGGAGAACCTGATACTGACTGGCCAGGTAGAGGGAAAGAGAGACAGAGGAAGGCAGCGGATAACATATTTGCAGGGCCTGGTCGGGTGGATGACGGAACGGGAGTTACCAGGAGTAACGGGAACAAACATGCTGAGGGCCACAAGGGATAGGGAGACGTGGAGGGCCATGATCGCCTACGTCCTGAAGGGAAAGGGCACATAGAAGAAGAAGAAGAAGACCCTAGAATAAACCTCATGGAAAACATGGAATACATGCTGTGGTCTGAGGCAGCTTCACAAAGACTTGCATGGGGTCAGCTTCACCAAAAGAATCAAAGTTTGTGATATGGTTTTGATAAAAGCCCGAACAAAACTGGATAATTCTAGCTTCTAAGCAGACTTCTGGAATTCATTGTGGGCGATGACAATAAAGATCGATCAGTTAAGATTAAGAGGGCTGAGAACAATTCGGACCCATTCAGTTAATCTTCAATACCTAGTCGAATTGTGATTAACACACTCTGCCCCACTTAACACCTCTCCTGAAAATAATAATGAATGCTTGTACACCAAGGAGCTTGTAGTTCCATGCCAGGATTCCACCCAAACATGAAGCATTCCCTAAAAGTCAATCGAAAAAGAAATTTTCATGAAATGATGAGTAAATATTTTAGTAACAGCTGTTTTAATTAATCGTTAAATTAATTTTTTAGATTTAATCTAACACTAGCTTTATTTTTTTAGATTTAATCTAACACTAGCTTTGGAAGAACTCTGAAGCCTTCTGGCAGTGTAAAATGAACCGAATATTTTCCCAATCATTTTAGTGAATCTAAGAAAATTGAAGCAAGCGAAATGTTTTACAGAAGGATATTGAGGATGCTATAGATCGAATATGTGATAAGGTTTTAGAGAGGATGAAAAGGAAAAGGAAACAAATACTTAACATCAGGAAAAGACAGCTGAAGTTCCTGGGACATGTAATGAGAAAGGAGGGCTTGGAAAATTTGATACTTACAAATCAGAAAGGGAGAGAAGAGAGACAAGAGAAAGCAACGCCTAGTATTCTATATGAGCTTGAGCAAATGGATAGCAGAGCAGGGTTTGGGTGGGTAAGAGGAAAAATCGTCTTAAGAGCTACTAAGGATAAAAAGATGGGGAAGGTCATGATCGACTACGTCCTCAAGGGACACGGCACATAAAAAAAGAAAAAAAGAAGAAAATAAAAGTTTTGGATAACCTTCAAAAGATGATTCCTTCACAGTCGTTACCACTAAAGTTAACAAACTTACAGCTCGAAAAACTACATGCACATTCCTTTCGACATGTTTTGAATAATGTGTAATCTAAATTTATTTATAAATGGAACTTTGTCTGTGTGTGTGTGTGTGTACGTGTGTGTGTCCATTAATTATAGACTCCGAAACGGCTGAACCGATTTTCTTGAGAATTTTCACAGTTGTACTGTAAGCGTCTGCGAGTGTTCTTAGCTAGGTTTTGTGTTGATAAATATCGAAAATCGATAATCGAAAAAATCGGGTTATAGTAGGAGTGGTCCGATTTTAATCAAATTTGATACACTCATAGACAAAGACATAAGAAACGATATTCAGAAGTTTCAAGGTTGCAGTTTTTAAAATAGTGAAGAAAATCGATAATATATATATATATATACCAATCGTGCAGAAAATCGATAATATATATATATATATATATATATATATATATATATATATATATATATATAAGGAAAGATATTTGTGTGTGTGTCTGTTTATCTGCGTGTATGTTTGTATTTTTTCAGCTCTTTTATTTTAGTTTTTGCTTCGGGTTTGGCTCTAGGTAGATATAATTGTAGTTCTTATGATGCCATTTACTCAGAGGACTTATTTAGCCTTCAAAATTCAGTTTACGACGAAAAAAACTTATTTGATATCGCTACCAGGAAATCAAAATTTGGCTTACATCCATGCATTTTTCTTTCAGTCTAAGGTTTCGCTTTAACTGGAAACAACTATTGCTTTTTAGTCTTTCGTGCCAACGTCCAAAGAGTCTGAGCTCCAGGACCATGGATTAGTTTTAAAGCTTTCATTAGACCCGAGCAGCGCCAGGTTATACTGCTAGTACACAATCAATCTCTTATCACGTTAATTTTAATATAAAAATCTCACTTGTTGACTATTGTGTCGTGTGAGGGTTTCCTTCTTCTTCTTCTTCTTCTTCTTCTTCTTCTTCTTCTTCTTCTTCTTCTTCTTCTATGTGCGCTGTCCCTTCAGGACGTAGGCGATCATGGCTCTCCACGTCTTCCTATCCCTTGTGGCTCTTAGTATGTTTGCTCCTGTTGCTCCTGGCAATCCTCGTTCCGTCATCCACCTGATCAGGCACTGAAATATGTTATCCGCTGCCTTCCTCTGTCTCTCCTTCCTTCTATCTGTCCAGTCAGTATCAGGTTCTCCAGGCTCTCCTTCCTCATTGCATGTCCCAGGAACTTCAGTTGTCTCTTCCTGATGCTCAGCATCAATTTCCTTTTTGTTGACATTCTTTCTAATACATCGTCGTTGCTTGTATGCTCAGTCCACGATATCCGCAGCATCCTTCTGTAGAACCACATTTCGGCCGCTTCCAGTTTTGTCCTCATTTTCGATGATATTGTCCAGTTGCTCAATTCAGCAGCAGCGGAAATAATAAGCAGTGTACAACCGGATGTGATTACGTTATAAAAGTCTTGACCCTGCTCTATTCATCTCTTTCCCATTTTTCACCTTCAGTCGCTCTTCATTCGAGAAATCTACCGAAGGGTATGCACAACCCTCGCTTGCCGTTAGATTTCACGTTCCTCACGTAGGAACCGGTGGAGAAATCGCCCTTCAAACACTCACAAAAATTAAACTATACGCACCCCTAGCTACAAGGACGAGGCCTGCCCAAGCAGTTTCACACTCGGTTTCCTCGTTCCTTCCGCGGGAACTAGCGGACGTAACCTCCCTCAACAAAACAATCGATAGTCGCTGTCAACTTCTTTATCTTTATGATCTGTAATTTAAAATCAATTTTTGTTTTATTCCGTAATCCTTCTGAAATCTTCGGCAAATGCTACTGTCGTATAAACACTCGATAACACTCATCATTTTTTTAATGTAAAAGTTTTGGTCACACAGGAACAATAATTTACATTGGAATAAACACCGAAAATAAAAGATAAAAAAAGACATTTTTTATAATCATATCGCCCCAAGCAAGACATTTTACTGACACTGGTGCGCAGGGGGCTATGAGAAATAATGACAGGTTATAGCGGGTGTTAGGAAGTGGGTAAGAGAAGGATGAGAATACTGATGAGAGTGGAGTGGATAGAGAAAGGAGCATGAGAGAGAGGATGCAAGTTAGTGAGATAGGAGATGACTATTGACTTTACATTTAAATTCTTGGAGATTGTAGCTCTCAGGGAAGCAAGTAAACGGAAGGGAATTCCACAGGCAGGAAGTGCGAGAAAAGAAGCTGATGAAGTAGAATTTGCTTTTACATTTTATTAGTTTCACAGTAAAAGGGTGGGACCTAGTTGCTAATATTGTGGCTCGAGTAAATTCATATATAGGGGGCACCAGTGAGCTAAGTTTATCGGAACAGAAGCCGTGAAACTATTTGTAGAATGGACACAGGGAAGCCACATTGCGCTGGTGAGAAAGTGACTGTATCTGAGCTGCCAAGGCGGGATCGATCACATTACAGATTATCCGTGGGATTTTGTCAAGGACCCCTAGGTGGATAGCAGGGGCACCCGACCAGATGTGGCAGCAGTATTCAATGCACGGTTGGATGGTAGATTTATATATGTGTAGATGGTTTCAGACGGGAAAAACTTCCTGACCCTATACAGAGAACCGATCTTCTTAGCAGCGGATTTAGCTATGGATTCGATATAGACATTCCACTAGAGGTCTGTTGTGAGAGTTAAGCCAAGAAGGCGCAGTGTTTTGCTTTCGGGGAGACTAGTCTCTGAATATGTTAAAACAAGGTAACAAATTTATTTCGGCTGTTAATCTTGTTAAATAATGAGCTGGGATTTGTCGCCCAAAAGACCACGGAAATTCTATTTATGATGGAAAGTGTGTATTTCTCAGTCCAGCTATGGTAGCAGAACGTCCTTTTTAAATTTAATCTAACACTAGCTTTGGAAGAACTCTGAAGCCTTCTGGCAGTGTAAAATGAGCCATATATTTCCCCAGTTTTTAATCGCAATGTAATTCTTTGTATTAAAAATCTTAAAAAATTAAATACAGTCAGTCAGTTAAGTGCCATACGTGATACACGCTTGGGCGATCATGTCTCGAAAGAAACATGACTGACTGGGCAGAAGATTATCCCGCAGTAGGTTGTCATTGCTTTCTGCGGTAGACTGGTTCCTGACCAAGGCTATAGAACCCAATCTGTCTTGTTATTTAACCCATAACTGGAGGGAAGAGACGGATTAATACCCTTCCCAAGTTTATTTGCGCGTAAGTGAAAGCAATGAATTCAGCTGGAATTCGAAACTCGGCTACCCAATTTCTCGTTCCGAGCCGATATCCACTGCGCCACAACGCATATCCTAGCGCGCATCCTAAATTAAATACACTTTCCCGAAAACTTTATTTGAAGAATATTAGCTGATTTTAACTATAATTAATCTGATTTGAAAAAATGCTTTAAGCTTAAAATATAAAAATGTGGATTTTTAAAACACTCAGTAGCGGTATTACGTACTTGTCACCGCTCGTCAATCACGAAGCAAGTGATGATAAAGGTGTTGACAATTTTATTGATGTTCTACGGAGGCTTTATATGTTAAAACATAATTTAAGAAAATCTCAAGTGAACCCCCCGTTTATACATATTTTTTAAATAATTAGTAATCTTAAAAATCTTAGGAATTTTTTTACGTAATCTAATTTTCGGAATGTTGCCTTCAAATTTACTATCGTCATCGCTCTTATTTTCTAATAATGCCGTGTATAGTCGACTATACTTTCAAACTTGGGCACGTTACGTAATATTTTATGTACATTGAAGAAATTAAAATTAAAAAATCTTGGTGCAAAACAATTTCTGTTAAGGTTTTCAATTCTTGATTAGTAAATATAGTTTTCACTTAATAACAATATCACCTAACCGAATTTATATATTATCAAGTTATATGATTAAAATTTTACAAAAGTAATTAAACAATTCGTGTAAAAATTCATTATTCATCAAAAAATGCTTTTTTTCTTAAGACATTAGTGTCCTTAATCTTATTTATAAAGGCATTTAAAAACTTTTTCTAATTAAATAATATCATAGTTTTATTGCATTTTAAATTTTACGATTCAGAGCAGATTTTCATGAAAGGAGTAGTATGAAAAAAAAAAAAAAAAAGAAAGAAAGCTATGATTTACATTTTCCAATGAGTCTGGTTTTTCAGATGAAAATTTAATTTCTCAAAATTTCATGAATGTAAGTAAGTGGGAGTAACATAATTAAAAAAAAATCATCAATATTTTCTAAAAAAAGATAATTTAAAAAATAACTTCATTCATTTGAAACTTTCATTTTCTTTCATTTACACCGGAAATAAAGGCGTTAAAACACTCATCAAAAATCAACCGCTAACGCAAACGAAAGCCCCAGATTTTTAAGCAAAATTTCGTTCGTGTTACAAAGGATTTAAAATTAATAAAAAATACTTTTTTTATTTCTTCTTAATAACAAACATTTTGACAAAACATCTTTTTTATTAAGTTTAAAGCCTTTTTATATCATACTATGCTTTCTTTCAGAATATATTTGGAGATACCTATAAAAAAGATTGATAAAACATAGAAATTAAATCACTGACCAATCTCTCTTTCACACACACACACACACACACACACACACACACACACACACACACACACACACACACACACACACACACACACACACACACACACACAACCTTTCTCTTTCTCTTTCTCTCTCTCTCTCTCTCTTTGTGTTTCTCTCTCTTTCTCTATCTATCTATTTAAATCATGCCTAACTTAATTTAATTTCTCTTTTTCTCTCAAGTATTCTATTTACCAGTCACATTTTGATTAATTTGCGTCTATTATTTTATCCCACTTTCAATAACAATATATATATACTTTCTGAAGTAGACTGATTGCCAACCAAGGCTCTAGGACTTAATCTGTCCCGCTATTTGGCCCATAGCTGGAGGGAAAAAACGGATTAATAACTTTCCCAAAGGTATTTGCGTGTAAGTGAATGGAACGAAATCAACCGGAATTTGAACTCGGCTCTCCAATTTCTCATTCCGAGCCGATATCCGCTGCACCAAAACAATTGTAAAATGACAAATATGACCGATATGAGGCTGTAAATTGAAAATTAAGGGCTGGTAGCTACATTTGTAGACTAATAAACGAATCTTAAGACGAGGCCGATATATAACCTGAAAACGGATTGAACAGCGTTTAACCATATAATAAAAAAAAATCTGGTCCAGGTTAATCGAAAATACTGTTATAGGTTATAAATGAAAAAAAAATGCAATTTTGGTTCCACCACCAGTATATAGAATCCAGAAAGCATCAAAGAAAAAGAAAATAGAAACTACAACAGAAAAATCTTCTTTTAACTATTTTGAAGTCATTTGACAGATTTTGGCACACTGGTCTTCTTCAATAATTGAATAATTTCGTCTTTCCTGTCCGTTTCTCTGATTTGGTTCAGTCTTTCTTATGAAATCACGTAATGACACCTTTCGATTTTTTACATTAGGCATTTCCCAGGATTCCTTATTTTCCTCAACGACATTCTGTCATCAGTTCACGACTCGGTGCCTATGCTGATGACCCAACTATTTACTCCCACCTTTATATTAAGTGTGATTGGTTTGATAAAATCAAATTGACAGCTGATTTCGAAAAGGACATTTAATCTCGTGTTAAAGGAGAGTTAAAAGCGATTTGTTCATTTTAACGCCACAAAAACGAAATTGTTCTCAATTGATCATCTTAAAGAACTCTTTTTTGCCTTCCATCAAGATTGCTGACGCTAACCTCCAGGAAAGCGACTCACTGCGCCTTCTTGGTCTCGCATTTTCCATTGACAGAAAGTGGAATAATTGTTTTCAATCAATTGATAGGTCTGCTGCTATGAAAGTTATATCGTGCTAGACAACTTTTCTCGACAGAAACTATCTTGTATTTTAACCATTTATCAGTGCATCGAATAGTTTTAACACATATGTTTTAGTGTTTCTGTTTTATATCTATTGATTCTTGACAAAATCCATAAAAGGGTCGGTATTGATATTGGCTATCATCTGTCTCCCTGCAACCTGTTCTTTTATCTTCTTTTCCTATTCTTTCACTCACAGTATCAGCTTGCATCTTAGTGGGTTTTATTGTCTTGCTTGAGATAAAATCCTTAATAAATCACTAACAAAATTAGGTTTACGGCCTATCACGTTGAATGCACCGCTTCTCGCTCGATCACCGAAGTTAAGCAACGTTGAGCCTGGTCAGTACTTAGATGGGTGACCGCTTGGGAATACCAGGTGCTGTAAGCGTATAGTGACGGATGTGTGTTGTGGTGCAGTGGATGTCGGCTCGGAAAGAGAAATCGGTGGGCCGAGTTCGAATTCCAGTTGAATACCCTGCATTCACTTAAGTAAGCATTGGTACCCTTGGAAAAGGTATTAATCCGTTCCTTCCCTCCAGTTATGGGTTAAATAACAAGGGTAGTACTTGGGAACCCTGCCCTTAAAAAGAAATTCCAATGAACTTTGATACTCGAAAAGAAAAATGTATTACAAAAACTTATATAAACAACAATAAATTGTTGTCAGAAAAAGGTATTACCAGCAATAAATAAAGTTTTGTTGGCAATAAATGACCCGCCGAGGTTGATTTGCCATAAAAACAAAACAACCAACAACTTAAAAAATTATATTGGCTACGAACATTCTAGAACTTGAAAAAAAAAAAAAATTAGAGGGTACCTACTCTAGGGAAGTTCCACAATTCTTGCGTCCGTTAGTGCCATATTAGACCCAAAATTGAGTTTTGCTGACATAGCTGGACTAAATAATACATATTTTCTAACACAGGAAGAACTAAATACATTATTTCGCTGTCTTGTGTGCGACGACTTGTTTTCTACGCTGAAAATTCTATCCCACGGATACAACGTTGCGAGCCTCTCGCTACTCTATCATAGATTTCCATGACATTTTCAAATAGGCTTCATTCCTTCGTTTTAACTGAAAAAAAAACACGCAGTAGAATCACCCTTATTTCCTTGGTGTTCTTGTCGTAAGAAATTTCACATACTCAGATTATTCCCAAGAACTTTCCCGTTTGGGGAACAGACTCCCGCGTGGATACTTCCCCGTACGTCAGTCGCTATCTATTGTCCTTGCTATTATGATATCAACTTCTGAGTACCTTTTCTTAAAACTATATCTCACGTCTCATTTAATCTATTGCAGTCAAAGTTTAACGCTTTAACTTAAGTGGTTACTGAGCCCAAGTGGAAATTAGTAAAGAATACTTGTGTCTCTTAGAATTAAGGTTTTCGGCATTTTCTTCTGACAATGTCGCAATACGAATCCTGAATAATAATGGTCATAATGTAATATATTTCTCTGACCCGACAGAAATATGACTGACATCAAAAGCAGTGACCGACAAAAGTATGATCAACATCAAAGATAAAAAATATAAACAATGATCGACAAAAGCGTGATTGACAGCAAGAGCAACCAGTTTGAAAGGCAATAGCTAGCGAAAATGATTGACAGATGTGCATGGCCATAAATGAAACAATTAAGTGAAAAACCCGAGAAGGCAAAAAATACATGGAAATTTCAGGTTATATGAGTTCAGGGTTTATTTGGCCAAAATCAGAACGCCGGAAAAACACCGAAATAACGTAGAGAAGAGAGAAGAGAATACAACTCCCTGAAGTCAACGACTCCTGACAGCTCCTACTTATGTGCGTGATTTTCTCTGGCTACATTCTCCGCCACACAGCCACCTCCGAAGAAGAATAGAAATATAAGTTTATATATATATATATATATATATATATATATATATATATATATATATATATATGTTCTGTGTCTGTTGTTTGCTGGGCAAGAACACTGCATCGTTGTTTGTCCAGAGAACCAGGTGTAGTATACTTAAAAAATATTTGAAATTGTCAAATAAGAAAAACTAGCGACTCTGCCTGGTATACCGGACAAAATGGGATTCATTCCTTCTTATTATTTATGTGCCGTGTCCATTCAAAAAATAGCGATTATGGCTCTTCACAATTTCTTCTCTTTCGTAGCTCTTAATAAATTTTGTCTTTTTGTTATTTCTCCTGAACTTAGTTCCGCGATCCATTTACTCAAGGTCACTAAGTGTTGTGGACGCGTACCTACTGACACTTATGGACTCTTCCAGTCATTATTTAAACCATAAGGTTTATACTCGTAGGACAGTAGTTCCGGGCTGCTACTTTGTCACTGTCAGCACTCTGCCTTCGGGTAGAGGGCGCTCTCTGCTTCCGAGCAGAGAGCAATAACCCAGTCGTGGTTCCGCCGAAGGGTAGAAGCACGACTGGGCAAATAATAAACAGGTATTTTTTGGCCGGGCCATATAGCCCGGAAATCCCACTTCTAACTGACCATGTGTCACATGTTGCCCTTAGTGGGAGGGACAACTAAATATAGTAGTTCTGGGAGAAGCCCACCAGGTAGGCGTGGCTTACTGCCACTCTTGTATTTATATTTTTCCTTGTTGAATACAATATGTTAAACCTATTGTCCGTTGTCCGAGTTATTTTTTCGTGGTCCCACTATCGGATCCACGTCAAATTGGCGACGAGGATTGTTCGTACTCACCAAGGAATACCCCACCCCAATAAACTTTCGTTCGCGGCCCCTTTTCAAGCTTACAACTTTATCACATCAAATTGGCATCGAGGATGTCCCCATCACATCAACTAACGAACGAATATTTCAGTTAACCCAATCATTACCCGGAATATCGTCGCTAAAACCAAATCTTATCACGAAAAAGGAGACAGATATAACTTATGTATTTTAGAAAAAATTGACATCTTAAAAACATACAAATAACCCTAATTTACTTAACAAAAAAGGGAATTAGTGACCTGTTGTGGGCGCATACCCACTGACATTTATGGACTCTTCCAGTCATTATTAAAACCATAAGGTTTATACTCTCAGGGCAGTAGCTCCGGGAGCAGCTCGCCAGGCTTACTGCCACTCTTGTAGTTATATTTCCCTTGGTAAATACAATATGTTAAACCTATTGTCCGTTGTCCGAATTATTCTTTCGTAGTCACACTTTCGGATCCACATCAAATTGGCGACGAGAATGCTCGTACTCACCAATGGATACCCAATCTCAATAAACATTACTAAGTATGTAATACATTGTTTTCATCTGCCCTTTTTGAATTCAGTCTGTCCCGTGAGTGCTAGATTCACCAACCACTCTTTCCTCATTATGTGCACTAGATATCGATAATATATATATATATATAGATTTTACTGTCACTTCCTGATATTAAGTAAAAGTTTATTTCTTGTTTCCATTTTGTCTAAAATTTCGACGTTGCTCACATATTCACTCCACGGGATCATCAGCATTCTTCTGCAGAAACACATTTCTATTGCTTCAAAACTCCTCTGCATCTTTGAGGAGATTGTCCAGCATTCACTGCCGTTTAAGAGGACTTATAAACCATAATATTTCAGTAGACTTTTCTATGTTTTTAAGGAAGACTTTTCTGTTTTATAATATTCTGCTTAGCTATCGAAATGCATCATTGGCTATGTAAGTGCGCTTTTGGATTTCAGTTTCGATTTTACACCCTTCGTTTAAAATCTTTCTTGATAAGTACAAAAACATAATTTTGTACTTATTTGACTTTTGTATCACCAATTATAATTAGAATTTTGAACTCATCTTTTTGTTAACAACAATAGATTCTGTTTTCTTGCAATTGATGTTTAATCCTTTCTCGCTTTCATCCACTAAGTTTCTTGAAAATGTTTGCAGCGAGTCAGTCAGTTAAGTGCCTGACTGGGCAGAAGATTATCCCGCAGTAGGTTGCCATTGCTATCTGCGGTAGACTGGCTGACAACCAAGGCTATAGAACCCAATCTATCTCGTTATTTAACCCATAACTTGAGGGAAGAGACTAGAACCCAATCTATCCTGTTATTTAACCCCTAACTGGAGGGAAGAGACGGATTAATACCTTTCCCAAGGGTATTTGCTCTTAAGTGAATGTAAGAAATTAAACTGGAATTCGAACTCGGCTCCTCGATTTCTCGTTTAGCCGATATCCACTGCACCACAACGCACATCCTGCAGCGAGTCAGTCAGTTAAGTGCCATATGTGAGACACGCTTGGGCGATCATGTCTCGAAAGAGACATGACTGACTGAGCAGAAGATTATCCCGCAGTAGGTTGCCATTGCTTTCTGCGGTAGACTGGTTGCCGACCAAGGCTATAGAACCCAATCTGTCCTGTTACTTAACCCATAACTGGAAGAAATATACGGATTAATACCCTTCCCAAGTGTATTTGCGCGTAAGTGAATGCAATGAATTCAGCTGGAATTCGAACTCGGCTACCCGATTTCTCGTTCCGAGCCGATATCCAATGCTCCACAACGCACAGCGAGTACTTGACAATAATTAACTAAAATAGCCTCAGTCATTTTAGTGTGTAAAGGCGAAACACTAGTATTTTTGATTTGACTAAAACAAAGTACAATATTCCTGACAAACGTCAAAGTATAAACGAGGACACAGTGAAACTTACGTAACTCAGGATTCCTAAGATGGTTCCCATAAAGCGGACATGTGTAGACTGGAATCGTTTTTCCAAATACTGAAATAGAATACATAAGAGATAAATAATTATACAACGTAAAACGATTACTCTGTCTACCGATAATGATTGTATTTTTTCTGACTATTATCAATCTGCTTCTTGTTTCGAATGCATTATTATAATACAAGCATTAATAATTATTGTATATTCAATATCTAGATTTGCCTTAAATGCTGAAAAGTCACACTCTGTCCCTTTCTCATTTGCAACGGATAACTATATCAAATCGTTAGCAATTTTGTATATACACTAACGGCCATAATTATTAGGCCACCCCAGTTTTTGTTTTAAATATATGATGTATTTCATACTATTTTTTAGTATTTATTGCCAAGTCGCTTAATCTATCTATCTATCTATCTATCTATCTATCTATCTATCTATCTATCTATCTATCTCATCTATCTCAGTCTGTTCATATCTATCTATCTATCTATCTATCTATCTATCTATCTATCTCATCTATCTATCTATCTATCTATCTCAGTCTGTTCATCTATCTATCTATCTATCTATCTATCTATCTATCTATCTATCTATCTACTCTCAGTCTGTTCATATCTATCTATCTATCTATCTATCTATCTATCTCAATCTGTTCATATCTATCTATCTATCTATCTATCTATCTATCTATCTATCTATCTATCTATCTATCTCTAATCTATCTATCTAATCTGTTCTATCTATCTATCTATCTATCTATCTATCTATCTATCTATCTACACTACCGGTTATATTTATCAGGCCACCTAAAAAAACAAAAATATGTATCTCATACATGACAATAAATACTAAAAAATAGTATGAAATACATCAGTTTTTTAGACACAGGTGTGATCTAATAATTATGGCCAGTAGCACATTGACTAGCTTTTGAATTAATTGCTGATCTCTCTTTCTTTTTTGCAAAGGATTACAATAGTGAAATCATGAGAAATAAATGTATATTCAAGAACTATACTTTGCATTAGTTTCTGACCCCTGACAGGCTCTGCCTTTCTCATTTGCTAATGATTATTATAGTAAAATCATTAGCTATGTGCCTTGTGGTGCAGTGGATATCGACTCGACAAATCCAGGAGCCGAGTTCGAATTCCAGTTGAATTCCTTGCATTCACTTGCGCACAAATACACTTGGGAAAGGTATTAATCCGTCTCTTCCCTCCAGTTATGGGTTAAATAACAGGACAGATTGGGTTCTATAGCCTTGGTTGGCAACCAGTCTACCGTAGAAAGCAATGGCAACCTACTGCGGCATAATCTTCTACCCAGTCAGTCATGTCTCCTTCGAGACATGATCGCCTAAAGCGTGTATCACGTATGGCACTTAACTGACTGACTGACTATGCATATACATTAGACATTTTGCTAGAATTTGCAAGTATTGCTGGCCTTTATTAATGACTACCAATGAACCAATCCCTCCTCATTCGTAATGGATTCTGATAATAGTAGTAGACCTCCGTTGGTCAGAGTTGACCATGGGTAGCATCATAGTTGTCTGCTTGGCTGAAGCATCGGCGTCTGTGACTGTAGAAACCGATTCGGGAGTGACAGTCTTTGTTGCAGAGGCAGCATTTTTGCTTGTTTCTGGTCTGTAGAAACTATCAGTTTGCTTTCTGCGAACCCACATGTATATTTCTGTCAGTAATGACTGGATTAATTTCTGACCATTTCAATCCATTAATTTTACATTTAAAACGGTTTCCTATGATAAAAGCATTACTAATACATTTTTATACGTACAATAATCACTTTCCCGGTAGATTGCAATGCATTCCTATCATAAAATAATTAACAATGCTTTCATAGTATAAACTTAATAGGCACATTTAGTCAGTAACATTTTCATTAGTTTATCACTATGACAATGTCCGACTTCCGAATTTAGAATGTATTCTTATATGCAATAATTAGCGATTATTTTCTAGTATAAACATAATGCACACATTCAAACAGCATTAGTACATCACCATGATAATCTTCTACTTCCTAATTTGCAATACATTCATATCGTTAAGTAATTAGTAATTTTTATAGTATAAATGTAATAGCCCTGTTCAGTCAGTAACACTTGTATAAGTGCATCACCATTAGAATTTACGACTTTCTAATTTGCAATTTATTACTATCGTACAATAATTAGCGATTCTTTTACAATATAAATTTAATATCCACATCCAACCAGCAATGCTTGTATTATTTCATTACCATGGCAATCTCATACTTCCTAATTTGCAAAGCATAAAATAATTAGCACTGATTTTGTAGTATAAATTTTAAATTCACATTCGGTCTAACTCTTGTATTAATTCCTCACCCTGACAATCTCCTACATTTTAATTTACAATGTGTTCCTATCGTACAATAAGCAATGATTTGATAGTATAAATTTAACATTCACATTCAGTCAGTAACACTTATATGAGTTTATAACCATGATAATCTCCTACTTCCTAATTTCCGATGTATTTCTATCGTAAAATAAATTGAAAAGCTTTTATAATATATATTAAATAACCACATTCAGTAACACTTCTATTAGTTCTTCATGACAATTTTCTACTTCGTAATTTTCAATGCATTTGTATCGTGAAATAATTATCAAAACTTTTTCTAGTTAAATTTAATATGCACATTCATCGAGCAACACTTGTGTTAGTTCATCCCCATAACAATCTCCTAGTTCCTAATTTGCAATGAAGTCCTATAATAAAACCATTAAAAATAATTTGCATTATACAGTCGTGAACATAATTATTCACCCCTACTTCCGTAATTACAAAATAATCTGCAATAGCTCGAATCTTTATGGAGTATTTTTGTCAGTGTTTCTCATAAATTAGGAAATATTGGATTTGAAAATTGTGCTGTGAATCTCATAAGAAATGTTTTATTTTAATGTCAAACAATAACAAAAAATGCTAAAAAATCAATAACGTATGCCAAAATTATTGATCCTCTTGCTTCAGTAATCAATTGTGCAATCTTCATGTCGTAGAGTAGTATGGGTTGAATATGGGTGAGTCTATTGGAACCTTTCACAATCAATCTGAGGGACCATTCAACAACTGGAATCATTGATGCCCTGATATGCCATTTTTTAGATTTTTCATTTCAAGTATCTTGAGTTTTAATTGTTTCTGCAGAATTTCAAAGACAAATTACAATTCCATGTCAATAAGGAAGCACATTCTGTCCTTGTAATATTTGATTCTGATGTCTGGGTGATTAGCTTTGTTGTCCTTATTATTAATAGTATTATTATAATTATTGTTTCTGTTGCTATAGTTGTTATTTTTTATCTACTGGTTAGTACAATTATTTAAGGGGTCAATTTCTTACGGGTTTAGTCTTTTACTGACACTTAGCGTAAAGTAAATTAGCAAATATAAGTATTCTGTTTGCACAATGTTTGATGTTACGTGATACTTAACATGCAAAGTGATTATATTGTTTTACCTTGATAATACTCTCCTGAAGTGATGATAACTTCTACACAAGGTAAAAGTGAAAACAGGGACTAGCTAGATTTTTATCCTTTTTATTACCAAGCACCCCTCCACGTTTAATGAGTAAAATGAGCACTGTAGAATTGTTTATGCACATTTTGGAAATTTCATTTCGATGGTGATTTTCTAAGGGTGGTTTAGACGTGGCACAAAGCCGAATGTATGGGACACCCACTGACAATCGAACTCTCTACCCAATTGTAATGATAAAAGCAAGACAAGCTTGCTAAACTTTACAGCACATCGCGTTATCTAAGATTTAAATAAAGAACATTTTGCGAATAATATGTGTGGCACCCCACAAAGTAATTTTTCGTAGATCTTAGATGCTGGTGTATCCAGGAATTGTACCCAAATGATGTTCAACATCCTCCTTTATCATATCCAATGCCCTTAAAACAAGATAGATAATCGTAGTTTCATGTAATATTTTGTAGCTCTTAGATGCTGATGTGACCAGGAATTTTACCTAAATGATCTTTGGTACCCTCCTTTATCATACTAATGCCCTTATCACAACAAGGGTAATCGTAGTTTCAAGTAATCTGTTGTAGCTCTGAGATGCTGATATATTCAGGAAGTTTACTCACATGATTTTCGGTACCCTTTTTTATCATACTAAATCGCATTACATTTCCCTTTTTTTTTACTTTGATTTGAAGTTTCTTATGAATAAGCGGTTTTTCAATTCATTTTAAGAAACAGTGGAATCCTGTTAGAAAATCATATCAATTAATTAGCAGGTCCTTTATTAATCTTTTATGACTGTGTCTGCTCTATCTGTATCAATTTTCGTCTTACAATTTTCGTCTTTCGACTTACAAAATTCCACAGTATAGTCACTCCATCACCATTTGTGTCATCATTTGAAACATGTATCCGGAACTTCAATACCATAGTTCGAACAGACATTTTTTTAATTATTTCATCCTAAGCAAGGGCGGTACCGTCACTGATGCTCAGGGGGATACATAAGAGAAGAGCGAAAGTTTAAGCAGGGGGAGAGCGAAGAGAAAGACGAAACTGTTACAGGGGATGTCAGAGAAATGGCAAAAGAACGATGGGAATACCAGTGTGAAGACAGTTGCGAAAGGAGAGTGAAAAAAGAAAAGAAGAAGATACACAGGGTGATGGGTAAAAGACGAGTGAAGAACTGGAGTCAAGTGAACAAGAGATTGCAATTGACATCGCATTTAAATTCTTGGATATTGTAGCCATCAGGGAAGCAAGTATACGGAAGGGAGCTCCATAGGCAGGAAGTGCGAGGAAAAGAAGCTGTTGGAGGGGTATAGGTTGCGGCTGAATTTGGTAGATTTAAATGTAAAAGGTTGCTGCCTTGTTACCAGTCTGGTTGCTCGTGTAAATTCTTTTTGAGGGGTCACCACTGAGCTAACCTCGTCGGAGTAGAAGCCATGAAAATATTTGTAGAAGAGACAGAGGGAAGCCACATCTCATCGGTGAAAAAGTGGGTGGTGTCGAGCTGCCAGGTCGGGACTGATCACGTAACAGATTCTCTGTCAAGAACCCAGCGATAAATAGCAAGGGCGCCTGATCAGATATGACAACAATATTCAATACACGAGCGGATGGTTGATTTCTATATGTGCAAGATGGACTCAGGCGGGAAAAACATTCTGGTCCGACACAGTGACCCAAAATTCTAACAGGAGATTTAACAAGTGATTAACTGTAATGGTTCTACTTGAGGTCGGAACAGAGAGTGAGGCCAAAGATGCGCAGTTTATTGCTTTCAGGGAGACTCGCACGGTTCATACTGATGTGGGGTAGAAGGGATTGCTTGTGGTGGTTGACAGATAGCAGCTTCGTTTTAGAAGCATTAAAATTTACAAGCCATTGCTTATTCCAGTCTACCACAGAGCGGAGGTCCTTCTCAAAATCAACAACGAGGTTATCTTTGTGCGGCTCGACAAATTTCTTACTGAGCGAAAGTAAATGGTGGTGTCATCAGCGTAGATGCCTACTTGGGATTCGATCACGCCAGGAGATCATTTTTGAAAATCAGAAAAAGTGCTGCGTCTAAGATAGAGCCTCGGAGGACACCCGCGTTCATGTGATAGGATATGGAGGCATGCCCATTCAAGACGACCTTCATTGTACGGTTTGATAGGAAAGATTGGATCAAACCAAGCAAACGTCCACTGATACCATAGCCCTGTAGCTTGCGCAGAAGGCCAGCGTGCCAGACTCTATCAAATGTTTTGGAGATATCCAGGGCAACAGCTCGAGGTTCGCCAGTCTTATCGAAGGCCTGGTATACGTACTCAGTGATGGTCATTAGCATATCGGCAGTATACCTGGCAAACCGGAAGCCATATTGTATGTCAGAGAATAGTTTATGGGCGGTGAGATGTTGAAGTATTTCAGCAATGATAATAGCCTCGAACACTTAGTCAAAAATTGGTAGGAGGCTAATACAGCAATAATTAGAAGGGTCCGAGCGTTCCCCTGAGTTCTTAAATACAGGAACTACAGAAAAGGACTTCCAGCAGGTAGAAAAACAGGAAGCAGAGAGGCAGTAATTATAACTTTTAGAGACGACAGAGGAGAGTTCAGGGGAACATTTCTTCAAGACAATGACCGGGATTCCGTTGCCTCCGCTCATCTTATGGGAGGTCAAGTTTTGAAATTATCTTAGATATCAGGGAGGCGGTTATGTAATCATCTGTAAGTTGAGCCTCAGTTCTAGGAGGGAAGTCGGGTGCGGATACTTCAGAAGTGACAAATGTAGAATTGGAGGAGAATCTGCGAGCAAAGCACTCTGCTTTGTCCACATATGTAGTGTGGATCTCAAATTTATTGAGTAATGTAGGAATGGAGAATTTTCTGTTACATGTTAATGAATATATTGTCCTAGACTGGCATGTATAATAATTTCTTCTTGTTGTTGTTTGTATTATTATTATGTCATTTTTCATCATATTTCGATTTCTGCATTGGTCTCACTACCAACCAAGTCTGCGGGGAGACCTAAGGCAGGTAGTGGCGTGTTGTTATGACTCCATTTCATGTTTTTTCTATCCTCCCTATCATCCCAAGCATTACATAGATAACGTTTTCCTTAGTGTGTGGGCTGTACTTAATAAGACAATTTTTTGTATATCTCTTAAGCTGGGGTTTCCAGGGATTCTTTCAATGTGTTGTTTTGTTCCATTTTTTCATCATTCCAAGTGCACCTACTATCACTGGCACAACTCTTGTTTTCAATTTCCACATTTTTTCTATTTCAATTTCCAGGTCTTTATATTTTGACAGTTTTTCAAATTCCTTGATTGCTATGTTACAATCCGCTGGACAAGCCATATCAATTAATAGACAAGTTTTCTCCTTCTGGTTTTTAACAATAATGTCTGGCCTGTTTGCTTCAATTTTTCTGTCTGTGTAGATGGTGTAATCCCATAGAATGGTTACATCTTCTATTTCTGTAACCGGTGCTGGATGATGTTCATACCAGTGTTTGTTTACAGCTTTTCCATAATGTTTGCACATTGCCCAATGTAAATATTGCCCAACTCTATCGTGGCGATTTTTATATTCGTTTGGGGCAAGCACAGAACAGCCTGAGATTAGGTGGTCTATTGTTTCTTGGTGTTTATCACAAAACCTGCATTTTGGATCCATATTATTATGCATAATATTTGCCTGAAAGTTTCTCGTGAAAAGACTTTGGTCTTGTGCTGCAAGTATAAATCCTTCAGTTTCAGACTTTAATCCAGATACACGTAACCATCGATGAGTATTAACTTTGTCAACATTGGATTTATTGGCACGTACTGGATATTGGCCATGCAGAGGTTTGTCTTGCCAGCGCTGTTTCATCTTTTCAAGAGCTTTATCTTTGGCTTTCATTTTCATATTTTTTGCCGCAATAGTTGGTTCTTGGCTACTGTTTTGCTTTTCTACAGAATCTACTAACTTTAATTCTTGTTTGTATTTACTGCCTACCTTTATTATTGAATAGTATTATTATTATATTATTATTATATATATTATTAGAATTATATTATTATTATTATTATTATGTCATTTTTATGATAATTCCATCTCTGCTATGGTCACACTACCTAACAAGTCTGCGGAAAGACCTAAGGCAGACCGTGGTGTGTTGTTATGGCTACATTTAATTTTTTCTATCACCAATAACATCACTAGCATTACATAGATTTTCCTAAGTGTGTGGGCTGTACAAAACATTTTCTGCATGTCTCTTAAGCTTGCGTTCTTGTGATTCTTTGAATGTGTTGTTTTGTTCCATTTTTATCATTCCAAGTGCACCTACTATCACTGGCACAACTCTTGTTTTCAATTTCCACATTTTTTCTATTTCAATTTCCAGGTCTTTATATTTTGACAGTTTTTCAAATTTCTTGGTTGCTATGTTACAATCCGCTGGACAAGCCATATCAATTAATAGACAAGTTTTTCTTTTTAGTTTCTGACAATAATATCCGGCCTATTTGCTTCAAGCTTTTGATGATGATATCTTCTATTTCCGTAACCGGTGTTCATACCAGTGTTTGTTTCGCATATTTTCAAAAATGTTTGCATATTGTCCAGTGTAAATATTTCCCCACTCTATTATGACGATTTTTATATTCACTTTAGGCAAATGCGGAACATCCTGAGATTAGATGGTCTCTTATTTCCTGGTAATTGTCACAGAACCTGCATTTTGGATTCACATTGTTGTATATGATATTATTATTATTATTATTATTATTATTATTATTATTATTATTATTATTATTATTTCAGTTTTCATTATAAATCAATATTTGCTATGTTCGTACTACCTGCCAAGTCTGAAGGTCGTGGTGTGTTGTTATGGCTCCATTTCATGTTTTTTCATATCTCCCTAACATCCCTATCGTTACATAGACAAAGTTCTCCTTAGTGTGTGGGCTGTACTTAACAATTTTTTGTATATTTCTTAAGCTGGGGTATATCAGGAATTTTTTCAATGTGTTTTTTGTTCAACTTTTTATCATTCAAAGTCCACCCACTATCACTGGTACGATATTTGTTTTCAATGACCACATTTTTTTTCTATTTCAATTTCCAGGTCTTTATATTTTGACAGTTTGTCTAATTCCTTGGTTGCTATGTTACAATCTTCTGGACAAGACATATCAATTGATAAGCAAGTTTTTTCTTTTGTCCGGCCTATTTGCTTCAATTTTTCTGTCTGTGTAGATGGTGGAATCCCATAGAATGGTGACATTTATTTCTGCAACCGGTGCTGGGTGATATTCATACCAGTGTTTGTTTACATATTTTCCATAGTGTTCGTACATTGTCCAGTGTAAATATTGCCTCACTCTATCGTGACGATTTTAATATTCATTTGGGGCAAGTACAGAACAGCCTGAGATTAGATGGTCTATTGTTTCTTTGTGTTTATCCCAAAACCTGCATTTTGGATTCACATTATTATGTATAATATTTGCCTGAAAGATTCTAGTGAAAAGACTTTGGTCTTGCGCAAGAATAAAGCCTTCAGTCTCTGACTTTAATCCAGATGCACTTAACCATCGATGAGTATTAACTTTATCAACATTGGATTTATTGGCACGTTCTGGATATTGGCCATGCAGAGGTTTGTCTTGCCAGCGTTGTTTCATCTGTTCATGAGCTTTATCTTTGGCTTTCATTTTCATATTTTTTGCCGCAATAGTTGGTTCTTGGCTTCTGTTTTGCTTTTCTACAGAATCTACTAACTGTAAATCTTGTTTATATTTACTGCCACCTTTTATTATTGACTATTTTTATTTATTTCTTCCTGTTGCCTTACCTATTGTATCATCCAATCCTTTGTTGTTTCTATGTATGTTAGTAAGCCAATAGTTGTTAGTCTTGTATGACAATTCTAGCTGAATAAGACCTCTTACAACTTCTTTACGCGGTATGTATAGACGGTCTACAACAGGCTATTTTATGATGCATCTTATGCTTAGAAAGAAGCTTTCTTGTTTTAGAATCCATTCGCCTGATGTCGTTTAGAGTCCAGTTTAAGATGTTGAAGCTATATTGGACAACTGGGATTGCAAGGCTATTAATGGCCATAATTCTCTTCTGAGAATTCAATTCAGTTTTTAATATCATTCGTAGCCTTCTATAGTACACTTTACGCACTATTACTTTCATTTTTTTATGGTGAATATTTTCACTCTTATTTGTACGTAAGTATTTATAAGCTTCTTCTGGTTTCAATTCTTTTATTGTTACAGCAGGGTCTAAGCTAATTGAGGATGTTTATTGTATTGCTCCACGTAAAACTATAGCTTTAGATATTTATTTAAATTGAATTTCATTTATTATTATTGATTATTATTATTATTATTATTATTATTATTATTATTATTATTATTATTATTATTAATTTTTTATTTCAATTTTATGCACAATTTCTTCAGGGTCTCAACCAAAGACATAAACAAGAAACTAAGGTAACCAACATTTTACAAAGAAAATCTTTTCGTAATGTTAGAGTTGAATTTGTCAGTAGAATCTTTTGTATTTCTTTATGGCGTGGCTTGTCAGAAATCCTTTCAATGAGCCGATAAGAACTTTTTTTCCAATTAAATTATTTCTTTCTCTATGTTCTCAATTATTTTCAATCTCCTTTCTAGATCATCTTCAGTTGTGTGAGTTGTGGTAACAAAAATAACCGCAAAAGTGTGTTACAGTAATTTTTAGAAACACAGTTTTGCGGTTATTTTTGTTGTCACAACTCACACCCCTGAAGATGATCTAGGAAAGAGATTGAAACTACTTGGCAACATTGAGAAATGAATAATAAAATCATCCGTCAAAGTTACAGCTGATTTCTTACATCTTTCAATTATAATTCGTGAAAGATTATCCGTTAGTATGAACGAATTTTATTAAAAATAAGCTGACACAATGTTTGCAATTTATTTGATCTGACACTAATATATATATATATATATATATATATATATATATATATATTGTAATAGTTGTTACAATGGTTTAATAAATTCATAGTATCACTACACAAAACTTTTCGCGTTTCGAAGCTGACCATGTGTCTTGGGCGCTTCTTCTTCAGGTGATTAAGTTGGTATGAAAATTATCTCGTTGAAAAGACCGTTTATTTGTGGTGGATTTGTTTTTTTAGGTGCAAGTGAGGTTGGGTTGTAATTTGGATTCTGTTGACCTTATTAACGACTTAGGGTTAGGTGTTTGGGGGGTGGCTAAGTTCAGGATAGTTTTTACTATTTATCTTGTCTGGGGGTGGCCTGGTGGCGCCGTGCACTCTTTATAAAAGTAAATGCATGAACAACGGGTTAAAAAACCTACGAGTTCTACAACTTAGTTACAATATACATATATATATATATATATATATATATATATATATATATATATATATATATGAAATGAATTGTTTGAACATTATTTTTTATCGGTACTCGTATTTAAGTAGATATTCTGTTTCATATTCATTTCAAATTGTCGGTTGTTTATAACCAAGTTTCGTTAAAATTCGTTAATTTCCGTTACACACACACACACACACACACACACACACACATACAGATAGATAGATAGATAGATAGATAGATAGATAGATAGATAGATAGATAGATAGATAGATAGATAGATTAAGGATTTTAAAAGCTATATTACAGTCTACAGGAGCTATTATATCAATAAGAAAACACATTCTGCTTTTGCAGTCTTTGATCACAAGGTCCAGGCTGTTAGCTTTGATTGTTCTGTCTGTGTATATTTTAAAGTTCCACATAATTGTTGCATGCGCTACGCCTGTAAGAACCTCTCTTTCTTGCAGTTTCCTTCCCGTAAAAGTTGCTGATATTTTAATACTATATTATCCCACCCTGTCATATTGGGTTTTATATTATGAAAAGATCTCAAATTATTTCCGCTGGACAAGCCATATCAATTAATATGCACGTTTTTCTTTTTAGTTTCTGACAATAATATCCGGCCTATTTGCTTCAAGCTTTTGATGGTGATATCTTCTATTTCCGTAACCGGTGTTCATACCAGTGTTTGTTTCGCATATTTTCAAAAATGTTTGCATATTGTCCAGTGTAAATATTTCCCCACTCTATCATGACGATTTTTATATTCACTTTAGGCAAATGCGGAACATCCGGAGATTAAATGGTCTATTATTTCCTGGTAATTGTCACAGAACCTGCATTTTGGATTCACATTGTTGTATATGATATTATTATTATTATTATTATTATTATTATTATTATTATTTCAGTTTTCATTATAAATCAATATCTGCTATGTTCGTACTACCTACCAAGTCTGAAGGTCGTGGTGTGTTGTTATGGCTCCATTTCATGTTTTTTCATATCTCCCAAACATCCCTAGCGTTACATAGACAAAGTTCTCTTTAGTGTGTGGGCTATACTTAACAAGACATTTTTTGTATATTTCTTAAGCTGGGGTTTATCAGGAATTATTTCAATGTGCTTTTTGTTCAACTTTTTATCATTCCAAGTACACCCACTATCACTGGTACGATATTTGTTTTCAATGACCACATTTTTTTTCTATTTCAATTTGCAGGTTTTTATATTTTGACAGTTTTTCTAATTCCTTGGTTGCTATGTTACAATCTTCTGGACAAGACATATCAATTGATAAGCAAGTTTTTTCTTTTGTCCGGCCTATTTGCTTCAATTTTTCTGTCTGTGTAGATGGTGTAATCTGATAGAATGGTGACATCTATCTCTGTAACCGGTGCTGGATGATGTTTATACTAGTGTTTGTTTACATATTTTCCATTGTGTTCGTACGTTGCCCAATGTAAATATTGCCCAACTCTATCGTGACGATTTTAATATTCATTTTGGGCAAGTACAGAACAGCCTGAGATTAGATGGTCTATTGTTTCTTGGTGTTTATCACAAAACCTGCATTTTGGATTCACATTATTATGTATAATATTTGCCTGAAAGATTCTAGTGAAAAGGCTTTGATCTTGCGCAGCAAAAATAAAGCCTTCAGTTTCAGACTTTAATCGAGATACATGTAACGATCGATGAGTATTAACTTTATCAACATTGGATTTATTGGCACGTTCTGGATTATTTTTATTATGTCATTTTTCATGATATTTCGATTTCTGCTATGGTCGCACTACCAACCAAGTCTGCGGAAAACCTAAGGCAGGCCGTGGCGTGTTGTTATGGCTCCATTTCCTGTTTTTTTTCTATCTTCCCTATCATCCCTAGCGTTACATAGACAAAGTTCTCCTTAGTGTGTGGAATGTACTTAATAAGACAATTTCTTGTATATCTCTTAAGCTGGGGTTTCCAGCGATTCTTTTAATGTGTTGTTTTGTTCCATTTTTTATCATTCCAAGTGCACCTACTATCACTGGCACAACTCTTGTTTTCAATTTCCACATTTTTTCTATTTCAATTTCCAGGTCTTCATATATTGACAGTTTTTCAAATTCCTTGATTGCTATGTTACAATCCACTGGACAGCCATATTAATTAATAGACAAGTTTTCTCCTTCTGGGTTTAAAAATAATGTCTAGCCTGTTTGATTCAATTTTTCTGGCTGTGTAGATGGTGTAATCCCATAGAATAGTTACATCTTCTATTTCTGTAACTGGTGCTGGGTGATGTTCATACCAGTGTTTGTTTACAGATTTTCCATAACGGAAATATTGCCCAACTCTATCGTGTCGTTTTTTATATTCGTTTGGGGCAAGCACAGAACAGCCTGAGATTAGGTGGTCTATTGTTTCTTGGTGTTTATCACAAAACCTGCATTTTGGATCCATATTATTATGCATAATATTTGCCTGAAAGTTTCTAGTGAAAAGACTTTGGTCTTGTGCTGCAAGAATAAAGCCTTCAGTTTCAGACTTTAATCCAGATGCACGTAACCATCGATGAGTATTAACTTTGTCAACATTGGATTTATTGGCACGTTCTGGATATTGGCCATGCAGAGGTTTGTCTTGCCAGCACTGTTTCATCTGTTCAAGAGCTTTATCTTTGCCTTTCATTTTCATATTTTTTGCCGCAATAGTTGGTTCTTGGCTTCCGTTTTGCTTTTCTACAGAATCTACTAACTGTAAATCTTGTTTTATTTACTGCCTTCTTTTATTATTGAATATTTTTTCTTTCTTTCTTCATGTTGCCTTACTAATTGTATCATCCAATCCTTTGTCGTTTCTATGTATGTTAGTAAGCCAATAGTTGTTGTCTTGTGACAATTCCAGCTGAATAAGACCTCTTCCACCTTCTTTACGGAGTATGTATAGACGGTCTACATCAGCCTTTGGATGATGCATCTTATGCTTAGAAAGAAGCTTTCTTGTTTTAGAATCAATTCGCCTGATGTCGTTTAGAATCCAGTTTAAGATGTTGAAGCTATATTGGACAACTGTGATTGCAAGACTATTAATGACCATAATTCTCTTCTGAGAATTCAATTCAGTTTTTAATATCATTTGTAGCCTTCTATAGTACTCTTTATGCACTATTTCTTTCATTTTTTATGGTGAATGTTTTCACTATCATTTACACCTCGATATTTATAAGCTTCTTCTGGTTTCAATTCTTTTATTGTTACAGCAAGGTTTAAGCTAATTGAGGATGTTTCTTGTATTGAGCCACGTAAAACTGTAGCTTTAGCACATTTATTCAAATTGAATTTCATTCCAATGTCTTCGCTGAAGCATTTTACAGTTTGCAGAAGACCTTCCAGCTATTATTATTATTATTATTATTATTATTATTATTATTATTATTATTATTATCTTTTGTTTCTTTTGTATACACCTTTTCTTTCAACTCCCAACCAAAGACCTGAAGGCAGACATTTTCCACTGATCATTTTTGTAAAAAAAAAGAAAATAATAACTATCAATAAATAGATCAATCTCTTCGTAATGTGTGAGTAATACTTGTGTGTACAGCTTTTAGTATTTCTTTAAGACATAGGATACTAGGAATTCCTTAAATGAGTCTGTCGGAACTTTTTTCCCAACAATCCCAGCTTTTTATCTACAACTGGAATTATGCGCCACATTTTTACTTTCCACTTCAATATCCTCGTATTTTGATAGTTTTTAGTAGATCTTCAAAGTTATTTTACAATCTGCAGAAACTTCCATGTCAATATGAAAGTACGTTCTGTTTTTGTGGTCTTTGATCAAGATATCTCAATTATTATCTTTGATTGTTTTGTTGGTGCGTATTGTAAAATCTAATTATTATAATAATAATTTTAAATCATATCATGCAGTGTTTATATTCAGTGGGTTAACACTATGCAGCTTGATACAAGATGAACAATTGTTTCTGGATATTTATCACAGAATCTGCATTTCGGGTGAATAAAATGTTCAGTATGTTTTCTTGATAATTTCTATTTAGCGAACATTGGTCATGCATAGCCATGATAAAACTTTCGATTTCAGTTTTTTACCCTACACTAGTTAACCACTGATGGGTAGGGAGTCTGTCTACATCAGTTTGTTTAATATGGACAGAATATCGACTATAAAGAGGCTTATTCTATATTTTGTATTTGGTACATTGCATTTGCTTTTCTAAGTTCTTTGCCGCTTCAGTAGATTTATTATGGTTCATTTGCACTTCTTCACCCACTTGATATTCCTTTTTGAGTTTGACTTCCTTAATTAATGATTAATTTTTCTATTTTTCTATTTCATTCATGTTCTTTAACATAGATTATCATCCATTTTTGTAGCGTTCAGGTATCTTTAAAAACCGATTTTTGTAGCAGTATAAGACAGTTCTAGTTGAATTAAAGCTCTACCTTCTTCAGATCTGAAAACATATAGACAATCAATATCAGCCTTCGCGGTGGCAAGAGAGAAGGTTTATCGTTTTGACAACTATTTGCTTAATGTTATCTATGGTTTAATTAAGAATGTTAAAACCGCAGGAACAGCTAAATAGTTCATGGTTGTGAATTCAATTGGGTATTTAAAACCAGATGTCCACGCTTGTAACATTCTTTTTCTTACTTTCTCCTTCATTAGGGTATACTATGTTTCATCTTCTACTGTCTCCTTGGTATTTATAGGCTTCTTCTTTTTCAATTTCCCTAATCTTTGTGACAAAATCTAAATCAATTGAGTTTGTTTTTTGTAATTTTTCCTTGATTTGAATGTTACCTTTACAGATTTATCCAATCAGAAATTTATTTTTCTGTAGTTTTTATATATCATTGAAGGTCGATTGTTGTAGTTTTGGAAGAGAGTTCTAGTTAAAGCAAATCTCTGCATCCTTTGGATCTGAGCACACACAGAAGATCAGTATCATTTTTAAGATGATGCATATGCAGTGGCAGGTGATAAACTTTGTTTATTATTATTGTTTTTTGTTATTATTATTATTATGTCATTTTTCATCATATTTCGATTTCTGCTTTGGTCTCACTACCAACCAAGTCTGCGGGAAAACCTAAGGCAGGTCGTGGCGTGTTCTTATGACTCCATTTCATGTTTTTCTATCTTCCCTATCATCCCCAGCATTACATAGATAAAATTTTCCTTAGTGTGTGGGCTGTACTTAATAAGACAATTTTTTGTATATCTCTTAAGCTGGGGTTTCCAGGGATTCTTTCAATGTGTTGTTTTGTTCCATTTTTTATCATTCCAAGTGCACCTACTATCACTGGCACAACTCTTGTTTTCAATTTCCACATTTTTTCTATTTCACTTTCCAGGTCTTTATATTTTGACAGTTTTTCAAATTCCTTATTGCTATGTTACAATCCGCTGGACAAGCCATATCAATTAATAGACAAGTTTTCTCCTTCTGGTTTTTAACAATAATGTCTGGCCTGTTTGCTTCAATTTTTCTGTCTGTGTAGATGGTGTAATCCCATAGAATGGTTACATCTTCTATTTCTGTAACCGGTGCTGGGTGATGTTCATACCAGTGTTTGTTTACAGCTTTTCCATAATGTTTGCACATTGCCCAATGTAAATATTGCCCAACTCTATCGTGGCGATTTTTATATTCATTTAGAGCAAGCACAGAACAGCCTGAGATTAGGTGGTCTATTGTTTCTTGGTGTTTATCACAAAACCTGCATTTTGGATCCATATTATTTTGCATAATATTTGCTTGAAAGTTTCTCGTGAAAAGACTTTGGTCTTGTGCTGCAAGAATAAAGCCTTCAGTTTCAGACTTTAATCCAGATGCACGTAAGCATCGATGAGTATTAACATTGTCAACATTGGATTTATTGGCACGTTCTGGATATTGGCCATGCAGAAGTTTGTCTTGCCAGCGCTGTTTCATCTGTTCAAGAGCTTTATGTTTGGCTTTTATTATTATTATTATTATTATTATTATTATTATTATTATTATATGGCTGTTTATATAGATCAGCACTCTCGCCATTTTATACACTCACAACGTTTTGTTCGTAGTAATCTTTAGATTTCTTCAGGGAACTGCTATCAGTTTACAGAGTACAATGACAGATAACTGAAGATGTTTGGACAGTACAGCAGTCGAAACGTTGCGAGCATGGTAAAGGAAATAATCAGGCTAGTCTTAATAGAACATGCGTGAGCAAAATACCGAATTCACGCCAAAGGAATTCATGCGGGCCGCCAAATGTTGAAAATTGGAAAAAGAAATTATTTTTTCTTCTTTCAATTGTATTTTTTGTTTTTAAACAAAAGTGTTTCAAGTAAAGTTTCCACTTTAAAATATGAAGTAATTTCTTCTTTAAATTGACTTAACTGATTTGTGTTTCATTTGAGGCTTCCACTTTAAAATATTAATTAATATTTTTTTATTTTTTTGAACAGAACTACTTTGTTTTTCAAATAAATGTTTTTTTGTTTTTGTTTTTTTTTTAAATCATATCACCCCGAGCAAGGCGGTAAAGCCACTGATGTGCTGGAGGCCAAGTAATAGTGAAAAGATTGGAAAAGAGAAAGCCGGTAACCACATCCTAAACAGGGAACAAGGGATGAGCCTCTTAACCTGTTCAATAGACGTGTGTGGAGTGTGAACCGGGCGATAGATAGATCTATCTACTCCAATTGAAAAAAATAACAAAGTGAGAAGATTGGAAAAGAGAAAGCCGGAAACCACATCCTAAACATGGAACAAGGGATGAGCCTCTTAACCTGTTCAATAGACGTGTGTGGAGTGTGAACCTGGCGATAGATAGATCTATCTACTCCAATTGAAAAAAATAACTAAGTGAGAAGATTGGAAAAGAGAAAGCCGGAAACCATCCTAAACATGGAACAAGGGATGAGCCTCTTAACCTGTTCAATAGACGTGGGTGGAGTGTGAACCGGGAGATAGATAGATCTATCTACTCCAATTGAAAAAAAAAACAAAGTGAGAAGATTGGAAAAGAGAAAGCCGGTAACCACATCCTAAACAGGGAACAAGGGATGAGCCTCTTAACCTGTTCAATAGACGTGTGTGGAGTGTGAACCGGGCGATAGATAGATCTATCTACTCCAATTGAAAAAAATAACAAAGTGAGAAGATTGGAAAAGAGAAAACCGGAAACCACAACCTAAACAGGGAACAAGGGATGAGCCTCTTAACCTGTTCAATAGTCGTGGGTGGAGTGTGAACCGGGCGATAGATAGATCTATCTACTCCAATTTTACTATTTTATCCAATTTATTATTTTATCTAATTTTATCTATCTACTCTAGTTTTACTACTTTAAAATATTAATTGATAAAAGTAATTGCTTTTTTCTTAAAACTAGGTTATTTTGTCTTTCAAATGTGCTTCATGTAAAGCTGTTACTTAAAAATACTCATTAATTAAAATTGTTTTTCTTTAAAGTTTAAATTAAGTTACTTTGTCTTTCACTTAAAAGCTTTTCATACGAATTTTCTACAGTTCTTTAAAAAACTAATTAATAATAATTAATTGCATTTTTTAAAAGCCTTTTATCTTGCCTATTTTAAATATTCATTATTTTGATTTATACACTATGCGGTCCTATAAGAATATTAGTTTCTTTATGTGGCCCTCCACTGATAAGTTTGCCTACCACCGTAATATAAGGACCTACGATTTTTTTCTAATTTTAAATCTAACCATTCAGTGTTTTTTCTCTATTAGTTATTATTATAGAAGTCAATTGTTAATGTCAGTAAACAACTCAAATGTAAGCCTCGAACTAAAAAGATCAAATTGAGCGTTGTACTCATTGATATTCTGCCAAACGTGAAACATCGAGAGTTTGTGAGAGAAGTAAATGGTTTTTATTTTGTTTTAACCATTTAACCACAAGCAAAGGGATAATGTTTAAGTTATAGGGAGATGGTTAATGTTTATTAATTTGGCCTCGTGTCATACATAACCGAATTCGCTGCAACTTACAGATTTATTCGTAATCATCAGAAGGTTGGTAGCAGGTTGGAATGTATGGATTTGTGGAAGAAGACAATATACATTTTGCGTGATAAAACAGAAACTTACTGATGGAAAAGGATAACATGAATTGTAGAAGTTAATGTTCAGTGAGAAGGTTAAGGGTATCAAGAAATCATAATAGTCTGTGAATATGCATGCTATCGTTGAGTAGAATTGTTAAGAATCGAGAAAAAGAAGTAAAAGGAATCAGCACAAGGGAAAAAAGAAAAAAAGAACGGGCTCTTCGGGTGGACTTGAAGTTACTCCCTTGTTACATTTTAGCTTGTCGTCTCTGCTGCTTCCATATGACTGTCTGGCTGACCTTCCCTTCGCCTTTTATAACTATTTATTTTATTTATTTATTTATTTATTTTTGCACTGGATCGCTAACTCTTCTCAGTCTTGCAAATCACTTCCATTGGTCAGAAAATCAATTTAACATTTTCTCGTGATATCCGGCTTCAATTTTTTCTTTCAGCACGTGGTCAATCCTTTTTCTATTTGTCAAAACCAGGAATTCACACGTCATTGTGAATTTTTGTAAAAGCGAAGAAGAAGTTTGCTTTTAATTCTTAATTTTCTATCCACCACAATATCACTAAAAGGCAAAGGGTTACTGGGAGGGTAAAAGAATGGGGATAATAAAAACAGATTTCAGGGGGTCACAAGAAATTAAGGAGGGTGAAAGAAGATGAAAAAAAAACATGCCCTTTGGTTGAGGACATTTTTCTTCTTCATATGCTGTTCCTCTTCATGGCGTAGGCGATCATGGACATCTACTTGCCCCTGTCTCTTGTCGCTCTTAATATTTTATCCTTTTGGTACCTCTCCCAAACCTCGCTCTGCCATCCATTTGTTCAAGCCTATCGCTGCTTTATGTGGTCTCTCTTTCCTTCTATCCGTTCTGTGAGTATTAGGTTCTCCAGACCCTCCTTCCTTCCTCATTACGAGTCTCATGAACTTCAGCTGTCTCTTCCTGATAGTTATTTTCGGACATGACCTATACACGGCATATTTCTTCTCGTTGGGTTGATGGATGAATTGGTTATGGAAATGGCAATAAATTAGCGACAGGATTGTGGCGCTGGGTCTTCTTTTGGTTTTTTGGTCTAGAATTAAAAAAACCTGCGTCTTTTGAACTTTGGCTTTCAAACAGCTAATTGCAACTGATCATACGCCGGTGAAAGAAAATTTACACTTTCGTTTTTTATTTAACTTCCTATTCTCAACAGTTAAGTATTAATTAAAAGCTAACAAATTCGCACAGATTGCTTCAGTCACTTTTTTAAAATTTATTTTTTGTTTTAATTTTTTAATTTGATTAAATTCGTGTAATCAGCTTTGAAGTCTGGTCAATAAAATCATAAACTCCTACTGTCACCGAAAGAATTTTTTTTTTCGTATCCTCACCCACTGTTATTCCAGACACCCATGCAGATATTATTTTATACATTTCCAACCTGTTCGTTTATTTCAACCTGTCCGTTTGTTCTAAGCTTATTTTTGTTTCAAATCCCCAAGAAAGTTTATGATGAACATTTTTTAATCATTAAGCAAGGCGATAATGTCACTAAACGCAAAGAGGTACTGGAAGTGGAAGAGACTGACGGGACTTTA
This sequence comes from Ascarosepion bandense, assembly GCA_037127315.1. Classification (NCBI taxonomy): domain Eukaryota; kingdom Metazoa; phylum Mollusca; class Cephalopoda; order Sepiida; family Sepiidae; genus Ascarosepion; species Ascarosepion bandense. The sequence continues at coordinate 93,991 of JBBBDQ010001558.1, read as the reverse complement.
ATGAAAAAAATGACAATAGAAGAATGGGTTTCAGGTGGTCACAAACAAATTAAAGATGAAGGAAGATGAATAAAGACATTTCCATTTCTTGGGTTTAAGTTTTACACAGAGAGTTATTTACGTCGTAACCTATAGATTGCATATCTATGTTGGTTAGGTTGTTGGAGGAATTATTTATCTAAATAGACTAAATTTGCTTTTTTAATCCATTCCTCCTTCAATTAATAATGTCATTAGGACGCAAGGGAGCTACTGGAAGCAATGGAAAAAAATTATCATGGCAAAAGGACAATAATATGATAAATACAGGAGATAGCGGTTCATACTACAATTAAATCTTGAAAGATTTTGTTGTCAGAAATTAGAAAATAGTTTCGTGGGTAAGAAGCTCGAGAAAATAAATAGAACTTACGGTTAGAACTCGTCATTTCAACAGCAAAACCATGAGCCAATCCAGCAGTACATTTGAATTAGTGCGCTCTAGATACCAAGGAGGAGAGCTCATAAGAAAAACTGACATGAAGGGAATTTTAGTCGAGGTGAAATCCTATGACCGATAACAATAGGGGCCCTTCTAAATCTATCATCCGCCCGCGTATTGAATACTGTTGTCACATCTGATTGGGTGCTCCTGCTATTCACTTCGCGGTTCTTGACAAAATCCAACGGAGAACCTGTAATGTGATCGATCCCGACTTGGTAACTCCGCTGCAGTCACTTTCTCACCAGCATAATGTGGCTTCTCTATGTCTCTTCTACAAATACTTTTACGGCTTCTGCAACGACCTAGCTAGATAGTGAGCTAAGCTAGATCACTGGTACCCCGTCTGCATAAATTTACTCAAGCTACTAGACTAGCAACTAGGTCCCACCCATTTAAAGTGAAACCAATCAAATGTAACCGCAACTTCTACTCTATTAGCTTCTTTTCCCTCACTTCTCGCCTATGGAATTCCTTTCTGTATACTTGCTTTCCCGACAGCTACAATCTCCAAGAATTTAAATGTAAGGTCAACTGCCATCTTCTATCTCTCTGACTCGCATCCTTTCCCTCATGTCCTTTTCTCCGTCCACTCTACTCTTATCAGCTTTCTTTACGCCAGTTTTTACATCCTTCTCTCACCCATTCTCTGACACCCCTTAAAACTTTTTTCTCTTTCTTAATACTATCCACTGATGTAACACCCTGCACACCAGTGGCAGTAAAACTGCCTTTCTTGGTGTGAAAGGATTATATATATAAATATATATATATATATATATAGATAGATAGATAGATAGATAGATAGATAGATAGATAGATAGATAGATATCAACAAGCATAGATAGATAGATAGATAGATAGATAGATAGATAGATAGATAGATAGATAATCAACAAGCATAGATAGATAGATAGATAGATAGATAGATAGATAGATAGATAGATAGATAGATAGATACAACAAGCATAGATAGATAGATAGATAGATAGATAGATAGATAGATAGATAGATAGATATCAACAAGCATAGATAGATAGATAGATAGATAGATAGATAGATAGATAGATAGATAGATATCAATAAGCATAGATAAGATAGATAGATAGATAGATAGATAGATAGATAGATAGATAGATAGATAGATAGAAGAGGCTACTTACCTCAAAAACGCTGGTCACTTTCTGTCTACGAAAGAAAGGGACGAAAATGAATCCGGATAAGAATTGCGAAATACAAAAACCGATCATAGTCAGAATGTAAGAAAAGCCGTAGATGTAAACCTCAGCAGGCATTCCTAGCATCATGATAGATGATTCAAATGACACCATCAACGAAATGGCCAAAGGAAGAACCTGTGAGAAGAAAAAAATAAAAAGCTTCAGAAAACTGATGAAATATTTATCTTGTTTACAAATTTTAGAACGATTCTCATCTTTGTCTTATATAAATAGCTCATAAGATTGCATGAGTTTTAACTTAAAATATTGAAAATTAAACTTGGAATGATCATTATTCATCGGTTCAACCACTCTAACAGAATATATGAAGTAGATCTGGAGTACATGAGCGAGGGTGAAAAACTAATTAACTCGACCCTGGGCGTTTCCTCTTCTGGGGACACTTCAGGCGCCAAGTAATGACCATAACCGCCTCTCCAAGCAAAGATATTGCATTAAAAGCTTAACCTCATCCTGTCATTGTTATGCTCATAAGTGGATCGTAATGAGTAATCAAAAAGCCAAGTTTGAATTCCAGTCGGTTTTGTTACCTTTACTTACACTCACATACTTTTGGGAAATGTATGAATCAATCTCGTTCCCCTCAGCTATGAGTTAAATAGTACAACAGGTATCTGAAAAAATCATTATTCTTAAAATAAAAACTGTTAATGCAATATTCACGCGCGCGAAAAAAAGAATTATTGTTACGATTAAAATTTATTTTTTATTATTAATCGGTTCACCTCAAGCAAGGCAGTATAAGAGTACACAAGAGTAACAGTTTAGGCAGGAGGAGAGTGAAGAGAAAGATGAACCAGTTACAGTGGGTGTCAGAGAAAGGGCAAGAGAGGGATGGGAACACAGGTGTGAAGATAGTTGCGAAGGTAGAGAGATAGGAAAAGAACAAAATATACAGCGTAATGTAGAAAGGACTAGTGTCAAGTGGGTAGGAGATAGGTATTGGCATTACATTTAAATTCCTGGAGGTTAGCCGTCAGAAAATCAAGTATATGGAAGGGAATTCCACAGGCGGGAAGTGCGAGAAAAGAAGCTGTTGGAGAAGAATTGTCGACTGCATTTGGTTGATCTAACTGTAAATGGGTGGGACCTAGTTGCCAGTCTGATTGCACGAGTAAATTCTTGTTGCGGGGGCACCAGTGACTTAAGTTCGTCTGAGCAGAAGCCATGAAAATATTTGTAGACTAGACAGAGGGAAGCCCCACTACGAAAGTGGCCTTTGGAGCCTGTCAAGAACACTGATATGAACAGCAGGGGCGCCTGACCATATATGGCAGCAGTATTAATTATACACAATGGGCTGATAAGCCATAAAAACAAATCATTCAACCGTATATTCATAATCTTCATTTTCTACCTCTTCTTCTATCACTCAAATCAAACTCCATTAATCATAAACATTTTCACGGTAATCTTTTGTTTTGAGTGGTTAACGGGCCTTGTATTGAGTTGCACATATCTTATCTTAATTCCCACTCTGTATTTCATATTTTGAGAGGGTCTCAAGCACCTGTAGTTTTCCCTTCAATTGCAATGGAGGGATTGCTTCATTGAGATACAATAATATTTCTAAAGCAAACAGAAATGCTGGTTTTACTAGTTGAATCTGAAATCAAGTGCCTCATACCATGTTCAACTCATTAATTCATACTGAATGGAAAGAACTGTTATATATTCATCTCGAAATATCAAATTTGTATGTTTATCTTTAATTTTCATATTAATCTTGAAAAGATCCAAATTTATATGTTTCTCCCAAATTTGCATATTCATTTTAAAAATCAAATTCATATATTTCTTTTGAATTTTCATATTATTCTTAAAAAATAAAATTTGCATCCACATCTTGAATTTGCATAATCATATTGCAAAATTAAATTTGCATATTTATATCTGAATATTCATTCTGAAAAATCAAATTTGCATAGCATTTAATCATTTAAAGCCAAATAAGGCAATAAAACAACTAAGACGCAATGGGGGTGGTATTACTGAGTGTAAGAGAGTATGAGAAAAAGTACTATTAAGAAGAACAATAAAAGAACAAGAATTAAGACGATATCAGATAAAGATTGACACTTTATTTAATTTATTTTTAATCAAAGTTTACTGAGCAATTGAGTTCCACAAAGAAGAAGTGCTATAGAAGATAAGTTTAACAAAGAACTTACGGTTACATGTAACCATTTCAAATGTAAAATGAGATCTTGCTGCTAATCAATTACTACGCTTAAATTCTTAGAATTTAGATGCCATTGGGTAAAGTTTATCAGAACAATTATCATGAAGATATTTATAGAAAAGTACAGAGAAGCTACATTACAGTGGTAGAAAAGTGACTGAAGCAGAGATACCAGGACTGAACAATTAACATGGCGGATTATTCTTTATTTTTTTTTTAAAAATGGTAAACTTATGAATATGTAAAATTGATTCTGTCGGGAAAATTGTCTCGCATAACACAGTGAACCTTATTTTTTAACTGCAGACCTAGCAATGGATTCAATATAATCTTTCCATTTCATGACAGCAAAAAAAAAAAAATAGTCTGAAAAGGCACAATAAACCAATATCTTGGAGATAGATTCTGGTGAGATAATTTGTCTAGCACGACAGATTGAACCAACTTTCCAAGCACCAGATCTAGCAACTGATAATATAATCTTTCCATTTCATGACAGCAGAAAATATTAATCTGAGAAGGCACCATGAACCAATATCCTGGAGATAGATTCTGGTGAGATAAATTGTCTAGCATGACAGATTAAATCAACTTTCCAAGCGCCAGATCTAGCAACTGATAATATAATATTTTCACTTTATGGCAGCGATAAATGTTAACCGTAGAAGGCACAACGAGTAAGTGTCCTGGTGGTTAGCATTAGCCACTCTGCTCAAACAGGTGTGATCACTGAACATCAAGTTTGAAGTAAAAAAAAAATTGTGGTTTACGATTAAAATCAATTCATTCCTTACAATGTTTATGTTGAAGCAAGATTTAGTAGATATATATGTAAATAGGTGATTTTCTATGCGCCACTTAGATATGGCATAAGGCTGGAGCACCCAGTGAGGCTCGAACTTACCACTCAATTGTAAAGATTCTTGCGAGACGAGCTTGCTAAACATCGCACCACGTCGAGGTGCTCCACGATTTTCAAAGTGTAGCTTAGATGGGGCACAAAGCCGAAAGTGTGGAGCACCTAGTGAGAATCGAACTCACTAGTTAGTAGAAATTGATCTAACGAGACAAGCTCGTAAACCATTACAACAAATCAAAATGCCTAATATCGATGGAGAGAGTTGATTTTCTAAGCGCCGCTTAGATGTGGCATAAGGCCTAAAATATGGAGTATCAGTACTCAGTTGTAATAGGTTCGAGTGAGACTAGCTGGCCAACCATTTTCCCACGTCGAGGTACCCCAAGATTTTCTAAGCGTGGTCTAGATGTGGCATAAGGCCGAAAGTGTGGAGCACCTAGTGAGGATCGACTATTCAGGCGAGATGTTACAGGAGAACGTGTCCCATGATCGCCTATGTCGTAAAAGGAAAAGGCACATAGAAGAAGAAGAAGAAGAAGGGTGGAGAGAGACCCGAACAAAAGATGTGCTTTTTTATCTAGCGTAATTGAACTTTGCTTGCTTCGTAGCTGAGTAATATAAAATTATACAAGGTTTAACAGTGGGCTCTTCTACAAGCCCCGAACTCTCCCGAAAGGAACATTGACTTTATTAAGACTTTTGAATGTAGTATTTCGTAGACGTAGATTTACAATAAGAATACCTATCCAAACAAGATGAAAAAAAAGTGCTCAATTTCTTTGGTTGAGGCCATAGTAAAGAGCTATGTATGGTCATGACCATTAGATCACTTATTTAAGTTGGTCGGATTGTTTTGGGAATTGGTTATGAAAATAGCGATAGATTAGTGATAGACTATCGACGTTGCGTCATTTTTTCTAGAAGAAAGTGAACCGCATGTTTTTAGAATTAGCTGTTAAACTGCTAATTAAAATTGATTGTACGCGGGTGAAAAAAGAATCATGCTTTCGACTTTCATTCAACTGCCTCTTTTAAAACACCAAAAAGCTCTTTTAAAAATTAAAATTAAAAATTTAAAATTTAAAAACCTCTTTTAAAACACCAAAAATTAAAATGACGGTAACAAATTCCCGTTACTTAATCAAGCCAAATTTTTTTCATTTTATTATTAATAATTTATTTTTAATTTTTTAAATTTAGTTGAACGAGCATAACTCTGACAAATCCAATCATAAACAGCTAGTGTCGCACGGGGAATTTTTATTTTTTTCTAACTTTTTTTAAAATCATTTCACTCCAAGCAAGGCATTCCACTGCCACTATAGCGCAGGGGGTTACATAGAGTGATTGGAAATAGGAAATGTCAGAAGGAGGGTGATAGACGAGTAAGGAGGTACATAGGAAGAGTCTTTGAGAGAATGGGTGCGAGTTAGTGTGTTAGGAGGTGTCTATTGACCTTACATTTAAACTCCTGGAGGCTGTAGTCGTCGGGGAAGCAAGTATACGGAAGGGAATTCCACAGGCGGGAAGTGCGAGAAAAGAAGCTATTGGAGTAGAAATTGCGGTTACATTTCATCGGGTTCACTGTAAACGGGTGGGACCTAGTTGCTAATATAGTATCTAGTGCAAATTCGTAACTAGGGGGCACCAGTGATCTAAGTTCATTGGAGCAGAAGCCGTGAAAGTATTTATAGAAGAGGCACAGGGAAACCACGTCACGCCGGTGAGAGAGCGACTGCAAGCGGTCAGCCAAGTCGGTACCGATCACATTACAGATTCTCCGTTGTATTTTGTCAAGAACCCCGAGGAGAATAGTAGGGGCACCCGAACAGATGTGGCAGCAGTATTCAATACACGGGCGGATGGTAGATTTATATATGTGCAGGATAGATTCAGGCGCAACTTGCCGAACTGTTATTATTTTCTATATTTTTTTCAACCTGTTCCTTTATTTTAAAAAGTTCGTTTATTCTCATATTATCCCGTCCATTTTCTTTTTGGTTTGAAATTAAGAATACTCCCCAATAAATTTTCCCATTAATGTTTGTTTTAATAAAAGGAGACTAAGACACAAGTAGTTTCTCTGTAGCTATAGAGTGATGATTAATATCTATTAATTCGGCCTTGTGTTAACCGAACTCCCTACAGCTTACATGTTTTATCCAGAATTATCATCAGGATTATCAGTAGGTTTTCGTTAGAATGTCTGTGTATATTTGTGGAAGAATAGTGTGGAATAAAAACATACATTTTGATTGTTACAATAGAAATTTATTAAAAAAATAGAATAACAAGAATAAGTATTATTTAAAAGTTCAAGAGTTCGTACAAATGTTCGTAGTAGTAATTTGTTGAAAGAATATATGCGTATGTATGTATGTATGTATGTATGAACGTTTGTTCAGTAGGAATGTCTTTGGATGTAGAAGAAGTAAAATGAATCAGCACACTAGAAAGGAGGGGAAAGCGGACAATGTACGACGCGACCTATGTCCGGGTTGTGGTTGAAATTTCTCCCGTTACATTTTAGTTTTGTCTCGCTGCTCCCATCTGACTGACTGATTGACTGTCGCTGATCGGAGCCTTTTATTGTAATTAGATTTTTCGCACTGGATCGCTAAGTTGAAATTTGCTTCCATTGGTCAGAAAACGAGTTTAATATCTACTTGCGAAATCCAGTTTCGACTTTTTCTTGAAGCAATCCTTTTTCTATTTGAGAAAAAACAGGATTTTACACGTCATTGTGAATTTTAGTAAAAGTGAAGAAGAGAGTTGATTTTAATTCTGAATTTCCTATCCCTACAACTCTACGTGAAAGAGACTGAGAGAACTTTAGCGAAAACAAATGAAAACAGAAGAATAGGGTCCAGAGGGTCATTAGGTGAATGAGAGAAGATGGAGGAAGAAGAAAAAGAAACATGCTCAGTTTCTTTAGGATGTGCGTTGTGGCGCAGTGGATATCGGCTCGGAACGAGAAATCGGTGAACCGAGTTCGAATTCCAGTTGAATTCCTTGCATTCACTTACGCGCAAATACCCTTGGGAAAGGTAGTAATCCGTCTATATTTGCGTTCTATAGCCTTGGTCGGCAACCAGTCTACCGCAGAAAGCAATGGCAACCCGCTGCGGGATAATAGTCAGTCATGTCCCGAAAGACACATGATCGCCCAGGCGTGTATCACGTATGGCACTTAACTGACTGACAGGGAGAGAGAGAGAGAGAGAGAGAGAGAGAGAGAGAGAGAGAGAGAAATTTACAATAATGACCTATAGACGGCTTATTTATGTTTAGTTTTTTCGATAAATTATGTAAATAGACAAATTGTATTAATAATCATGTGCCATGCAAAGCGCTATTGTTACTAAAAACGAAAAGGGTTACTATAAATAGAAGTAGATTATATTAGTGAATAGAAAGTAAAAATGAAAGAACAGGATTCTGGTGGTCATGAATAGGTTCGGGGAGGCGGAAGGAGATAGAAAGAGCCATACAATTTCTTTGGTTTAGGGTTTATACAGACAGTTATGTCTGACAATCTAAACATATTTATAAATGGATCTTGTTCTCTCTCTCTCTCTCTCTCTCTCTCTCTCTCTCTCTGTGTGTGTGTGTGTGTGTGTGTGTGTGTGTGTTTGTCCGTTACCTATAGACTCCGAAACGGATGAACCGATTTTCTTGAAAATTTACACAGTTTTACTATGAGCGTCTGCGAGTGATCTGAGCTAGGTTTTGTGTCGAGGTACCCCCAATAAATATCGATAATCAAAAAAATCGGGTTATAGAAGGAGTGGTCCGATTTTAATCAAATTTCATACACTCATAGACAAAGACATAAGAAACAATATTCAGAAGTTTCAAGGTTGCAGTTCTTACCATAGTGCAGAAAATCGATAATATATATAAAAGGCAATATGTTTGTGTGTGTGTCTGTTTATCTGCCTGTATGTCTATTTTTTTCAGCCCTTTTATTTTAGTTTTTGCTTCGGGTTTGACTCTAAGTAGGTATAATTGTAGTTCTTAGCCTCAACCATGACACCATTTACTCAGAGGACTTATTTAGCATTGAAAATTCAGTTTACGACGAAAAAAACTTATTTGATTTTGATATCGATACCAGGAAATAAAAATTTGACTTACATCCATTTATTTTTCTTTCGGTCTACGGTTTTGCTTTAACTCGAAACAACTATTGCTTTTTAGTCTTTCGTGCCAACGTCCAAAGAGTCTGAGCTCCAGGACCATGAATTAGTTTTAAAGCTTTCATTACACCCGAGCAACGCCGGGCTATACTGCTAGTGACATATAGATTACTTATTTATGTTGGTTGGGTTTTTGGATGAATTGTTTAATCAAATAGACTATCTTGCTTTATGATCTTGTCCAAATTGCTTACAAACTAACGTGCACACACACACACACACACACACGCGCGCACACACACACACACACACACATATATATACATATATATATATATATATATATATATATATATAAAACTTCAAATTTTCTTATATCGGATGACCATTTCGACGGGGTACGATTAGGTATTGGATTTAGACCCGACGGATCTGACATCAGTCGGAGATTCTTCAACTAACCTATCAGCGTACAGTAGAGGAAAGCACACTTTTAGCGTGTTATATACACAATGTAAACACAGAACAGTAGCCAAGAGTGTTCAAATTGATTACTGAATGAACGATATATATAGAAATAAAAAAAACTGAAATTAAAATTATATGCAAATAAAAAATTGAAATTAACATCTTAAATTTTAAAAAATATTATAAATATACAAAAGAGGCGTAATTCGTAATTTTTTATTCAAAGAGGCGTAATTCGTAATTATTAATAGTGATATTTACGAGTAAAAGAAATAAACGAACAAACGCCAAAGTGAGTGAGAAAGAAAAAGAAATGTATCAAGGAATTTCTATCAGTCAGGAGGTAAGAATTTCAGTAAGTATTTTTATGGCATCATGCGATCATTAATTCAGTTTTTGTTCAGATTAGATGGTTCAAGACTGAAGCTATAGGGAGATGATTAATGTTCCTTGATTCGGATTTGTGTCATACATAACCAAACATCCTACAGCTTACAAGTTTTATCCAGAAATGTCATCAGGTTATTATCAGAAGGTTGTATGGCAGCAGGTTGTAGATTGGAATGTGTGGATTGTGTATTTGTGTGGAAAAGTCTGGAATAGTGAAAAAATAAAAATATACATTTTTCGGTCCTTACGTATTATCGGGAGGACCTTTGATTTTTACTTTTTCTTTTTTTTCCCCGCTTATAACACCAAGGAACTGGAAAAATCAGGCTTTCATCACCTCAACGTCAACCACAAGTACAACTTTGTGGATTCGAACACCGGGGCTCATACGCAGACAGTGGAACGCCTAAGGGGATCGATAAAGTGGCGAAACAAGAAGCACTGTGGCACTGCACGTCACCATTTGGAGTCGTATTTGGCCGAATTCATGTGGCGGAAGCATGTTGCCTGTACTGATGTCTTTGAGTCACTTTTGGAAGCAATTGCGACGTTCTGGCCTCCGGAATTACAAATGTAATTCCATTTTATTGTTTTAACCGTTTCAATAAATAATTTACTTTAATTTTTGAGTCGTTTTTTTAAAGGTCCTCCCGATAATACGTAAGCACCCATTTTTCATGTCAAAATAGAAATTTATGAAAAGGACAGAAAAATAAAAATAGGTAGTAGTTAAATATTCAGTGAGAAAGTTAAGGGTATTAAGTTTTGTAAAAATGTTCGTCGTAGTAATTTGTTGAAAAGAATTTATGCGTACGTACGTATGTATTAGCGTTTGTTCGGTAAGAGTGTCTCTGAATGAAGAAGAAGATTTAAAAGGAATCAGCACACGAGAAAGGGGACTAATGTCCGGGTCCGGGTCCTGGTTGAAGTTTCCCCCTTCCCTTTTAGTTTATCGTCTCGCTGCTCCCATCTCAGACTGATTGGCACTGGATCGCGAAGTCTTTTATAGTCTTGCGAATTGCTCCCATTGGTCAGAAAACCAATTTAACATCTACTTGCGAAAAGTTTCGACTTTTTCTTTAAGCACATGGTCAATCATTTTTCTATTTAGAAAAAACCAGGATTTCAAACGCCATTGTGAATTTTTGTATAAGTGAAGAAGAAAAATTATTTTAATTCTTAATTTCCTATCCCACAAGGTGACAAGTTTTTCTAAAAGACATAAGTAGCATATGTCTCTTTTTCGATTATAAGGTTTGGTTTTAGTGACGATATTCAAATAATTGGGTTTTTTCTGCTGTTTTTAATGTACAATAATATATGGATATATTGCTACTTTTGTTGTATTTACTGTTATTTAAAGACAGCATATTGTTACTGAAATGATATAAACCGTTTTTAATCATTTCACCTCAAGCAAGGCGGTACGGCCACTGATGTGCAGGGGGTTACATAAGAGAGTTAACGTTTTTAGACAGGGGGAGAATGAAAACAAAGACGAACCAGCTACTCTGAAAGAGAAAGAGCAAGAGAAAGATGTGAACACAAACGTGATGACAGTTACGAAGAGAGAAAGGAAAAGAACAAGATATTATTTGCGATTCCTCCAATATAAAATTTAACGCCATCCTTATATGAATGAATGCGACCTCTATGGAATATACTTTTGGCCATACATTGGCTATTCAAAGGGTAGGTCTTATTTTTTGCAGTTGCAATTTTTTTTAGAAGGTTAACTATGAACAGTCTTACGATAAAATATATTATTCCGGTGGGCCAAGTATTTATTTGTATTATATTATTATGTTGGGAAATATATTTATTTATCTTCTTCACGCAACCATAACTAACTAAGTATATAAAGCTGAGTCATGTCCTTTTTTGGGAAATAATGACACTAACGCTCAAATTTATAAAACCGTAGATAGCTTGATAAGAAATGATGTTACTAAGACGCAAGGTGCAATACAGGGATAGAAACAGAATGAAAAGGGTAAAAACCTTTGTATTTTTGTTTGCTTATACAAAGCTAGATGGGAAATTTTGGCACAAAGAAACAAGGTGTAGTATTGGGATTAAAAAAGAATGAAAAGGCAAAAATTCCTATACCATTTTTAGTTTTTTATAATCTTAGTGTAAATCTCAGTAAGGCGCAACTAGTCGCAATGTAATTAAAAGAGAATGAAAAGCAAAAAGAAAACCTATACAGTTTTTTTGTATGTTAATAATCGTAGAGATGGTGACTAGCATTAATGTTATTAAGAAGCAACGTGCGGTATTAGGATTAAAAAAGAATGAATACGCAAAAATGTTATGTCTTATTGCTTGGAGGATGTGCGTTGTGGTGCAGTGAATATCGACTCGGAACGAGAGATCGGGGTGCCGCGTTCGAATTCTAGTTGAATTTCTTGCATTCACTTACGCACAAATACACTTAGGAAATGTATTAATCCGTCTCTTTCCTCCAGTTATGTGTTAAATAATAAGACAGATTGGATTCTATAGCCTTGGCTGGCAACCAGTCTACTGCAGAAAGCAATGGCAACCTACTGCAGGATAATCTTCTGCCCAATCAGTCATGTCTTGAAATAAGCATGATCACCCAAAGCAAGTATCATGTATGACACCTAATTGACTGGCTTATTGTTTGTTTATAATCGTAGATAGCTTGATAGGCAATGATATAAGTAAGATATTAAATGCTTTAGTGTAATTGAAGGAGAATGAAAAGGTAAGAATCGTATGTCTTATTTGTTGATTTATAAACGTGGATATTTTGTTAGGCAATAAGTTCAATAAGATTCAAAGTACAGTAATGTCATTTAATAAGAATAAAACTCTTATTTTTACTCTTATTTTTATTTGTTTGCAATCGTAGATAGCTTTATAGACAACAATATAAATAAAACATAAGATGCTGGAATAAAACTGAAAGAAAATGAAAAGGCAAAAAATCTTTTCTTTTTTTCTTAGTTCATAATGATAGATAGCTTTGATCATATAACCGTATATACCTTGATAGTAAACTAGCAGTATAGCCCGGCGTTGCTCGGGTGTAATGAAAGCTTTAAAACTAATCCATGGTCCTGGAGCTCAGACTCTTTGGACGTTGGCACGAAAGACTAAAAAGCAATAGTTTTTAAAGCGAAACCGTAGACTGGAAGAAAAATGAATGGATGTAAGTCAAATTTTGATTTCCTGATATCGATATCAAATAAGTTTTTTTCGTCGTAAACTGAATTTTGAAGGCTAAATAAGTCCTCTGAGTAAATAGTATCATGGTTGAGGCTAAGAACTACAATTATACCTACTCAGAGCCAAACCCGAAGCAAAAACTAAAATAAAAGTGCTGAAAAAAAAATACAGACATGCAGGCAGATAAACAGACACACACACACACAAATCTTGCCTTATATATATATATTGTCATCCGCAGACATCTGTTTCGCGTACATGCCAGAGTAGCTACTATTTATTAAAGTCTACTATTTTCCCAGAGTGCTCAATCAGGGTGTGACAGCCTAAATATTGTCATCCTCAGTCTGATCTGTTTCGCCGTATCACAGCTCATCAGCACGTTTAGACTCCGATTGCTTTTTTACCCAAGATTAAAACCCGACGGAAATGGCGTCAGTCATATATATATATTATCGATTTTCTGCACTATTGTAAGAACTGCCACCTTGCAACTTCTGAATATCGTTTCTTATGTCTTTGTCTATGAGTGTATGAAATTTGATTAAAATCAGACCACTCCTTCTATAACCCGATTTTGTCGATTATCGATTTTCGATATTTATCAGTGGTACCTCGACACAAAACCTAGCTAAGAACACTCGCAAACGCTTATTGTACAACTGTGTAAATTTTCAAGAAAATCGGTTCAGCCGTTTCGGAGTCTATAGGTAACGGGCACACACACACACACACAGACACACACACAGACAAAGTTCCATTTATTATATAAGTTGAGATAATATCTGTTAAACACAAGATATGGCAGTAGGGATGAAAGAGCATGAAAAGGGAAAAAAAACTATAACTTTTCTGTTTCTTTATAAACGTAGATATATTAACAAGCACTAATGTCAATAAGAAACAAAGTGCGGTACTGCGATTAAAAGAGAATGAAGGGTCAAAAAATCTTGTATCCTTTTTCGCATGTTTATAATCGTATACAGCGTGTTAGGCTGTAGGAACGGTAGGCCATGCCTGGTACAAAACCAATTCAAAATATAACCGGCAATTCCCACATTTAAAGATATCATCAAATTGAATGAATGGTTGATTGAATAAAAGTGTTTTATTTGTAAAATAAGTGAATTTTTATTAACTGAACAGAATAACAAATTTGTAAGAAGTCAGTCAGTTAAGTGTTATACGTGAAACACGCTTGGGTGATCATGTCTCTTTCGAGACATCACTGTCTGGGCAGAAGGTTGCCATTGCTTTTTGCGGTAGACTGGTTGCCAGTCAAGAACCCAATCTGTCCTGTTATTTAACGCATAACTGGAAGGAAGAGACGGATTAATACCTTTCCCAAGGGTATTTGCGCGAAAGTGAATGCAATGAATTCAACTGGAATTCGAACTCGGCTCGTAAGAAATAAAATATTTAAATAGAAAATGTACGTTGTTAATTAATTTGTAAGAGTTAAATGTTCAAAGTGATCGGTTACAACCACATAGCCATTTTCTATGTGTTAAGAAAATTTGACCGGAGTCATAGTTCAACTTGCTATTTCCTATCCAATCAGAATCTAGAATCTTAATTTTCACACCGGCCTGTTAAATTTGCCTCGGTCTGATTTTTGGAAGATGTTTTCAGTCATTCTGATCCATTTTTGCTGGTGTACAATTTTACTTTATGCGTTTCAGTTAATTTTTTAGATGATATAGGATTTGTATTCTACAAGGCAATAATGTCATTAAGACGCAACATGCGGTACTGGGATAGAAAGAGAAAGAGAATGAAAAGAAAAAAAACTCTGCCTGTTTTTCTTTGTTTATAATGGCAGACAACTTGATAGGCAATAATGTCAGTAAGAAGTAAGATGTGCTTCTTCTTCTTCTATGTGCCCTGTCCCTTCAGGACGTAGGCGATCATGGTTCTCCAGGTCTCCCTATCCCTTGCGGTTCTTATTTCTTATGTTCCTAGAATTTTTTATTTCTTATGTTCATAGAATTCGTTATATCTTATGTTCCAAGAATTCCTTGTTTCTTATGTTCCTAGAATTCCTTATTTCTTATGTTCCTAGAATTCCTTGTTTCTTATGTTCCTAGAATTCCTTGTTTCTCATGTTCCTAGAATTCCTTATTTCTTATGTTCCTAGAATTTTTTATTTCTTATGTTCATAGAATTCGTTATATCTTATGTTCCAAGAATTCCTTATTTCTTACGTTCCTAGAATTCCTTATTTCTTATGTTCCTAGAATTTTTTATTTCTTATGTTCATAGAATTCGTTATATCTTATGTTCCAAGAATTCCTTGTTTCTTATGTTCCTAGAATTCCTTATTTCTTATGTTCCTAGAATTCCTTGTTTCTTATGTTCCTAGAATTCCTTGTTTCTCATGTTCCTAGAATTCCTTATTTCTTATGTTCCAAGAATTTCTTATTTCTTACGTTCCTAGAAATCCTTATTTCTTATGTTCCTAGAATTCCTTGTTTCTCATGTTCCTAGAATTCCTTATTTCTTATGTTCCTAGAATTTTTTATTTCTTATGTTCATAGAATTCGTTATATCTTATGTTCCAAGAATTCCTTGTTTCTTATGTTCCTAGAATTCCTTATTTCTTATGTTCCTAGAATTCCTTGTTTCTTATGTTCCTAGAATTCCTTGTTTCTCATGTTCCTAGAATTCCTTATTTCTTATGTTCCAAGAATTTCTTATTTCTTACGTTCCTAGAAATCCTTGTTTCTCATGTTCCTAGAATTCCTTATTTCTTATGTTCCTAGAATTTTTTATTTCTTATGTTCATAGAATTCGTTATATCTTATGTTCCAAGAATTCCTTGTTTCTTATGTTCCTAGAATTCCTTATTTCTTATGTTCCTAGAATTCCTTGTTTCTTATGTTCCTAGAATTCCTTGTTTCTCATGTTCCTAGAATTCCTTATTTCTTATGTTCCAAGAATTTCTTATTTCTTACGTTCCTAGAAATCCTTATTTCTTATGTTCCTAGAATTCCTTGTTTCTCATGTTCCTAGAATTCCTTATTTCTTATGTTCCTAGAATTTTTTATTTCTTATGTTCATAGAATTCGTTATATCTTATGTTCCAAGAATTCCTTATTTCTTACGTTCCTAGAATTCCTTATTTCTTATGTTCCTAGAATTTTTTATTTCTTATGTTCATAGAATTCCTTATTTCTTATGTTCCAAGAATTCCTTATTTCTTATGTTCCAAGAATTCCTTATTTCTTATGTTCCTAGAATTCCTTGTTTCTCATGTTCCTAGAATTCCTTGTTTCTTATGTTCCAAGAATTCCTTATTTCTTATGTTCCTAGAATTTCTTATTTCTTATGTTCCTAGAATTCCTTGTTTCTCATGTTCCTAGAATTCCTTATTTCTTATGTTCCAAGAATTCCTTATTTCTTATGTTCCTAGAATTCCTTATTTCTTATGTTCCTAGAATTCCTTGTTTCTTATGTTCCTAGAATTCCTTATTTCTTATGTTCCAAGAATTTCTTATTTCTTACGTTCCTAGAAATCCTTATTTCTTATGTTCCTAGAATTCCTTATTTCTTATGTTCCTAGAATTCCTTATTTTTCATGTTCCTAGAATTCCTTGTTTCTTATGTTCCTAGAATTCCTTGTTTCTTATGTTCCAAGGATTCCTTATTGCTTATGTTCCTAGAATTCGTTATTTCTTCTGTTTCTAGAATTTCCTTATTTCTTCTGTTTCTAGAATGTCCTTATTTCTTATGTTCCTAGAATCCCTTATTTCTTTTGTTCCTTCTTCTTCTTTTTCTATGTGCCCTGTCCCTTCAAGACGTAGGCGATTATGGTTCTCCACGTCTCCTTATCCCTTGTGGCTCTTAGTATGTTTGCTCCTGTTACTCCTGGCAACCCCCGTTCCGTCATCCACCTGATCAGGCCCTGCAAATATGTTATCCGCTGCCTTCCTCTGTCTCTCTTTCCTTCTATCTGGCCAGTCAGTATCAGGTTCTCCAGGCTCTCCTTCCTCATTGCGTGTCCCAGGAACTTCAGTTGTCTCTTCCTGATGCTCAGTATTAATTTCCTTTTTGTTGCCATTCTTTCCAACACCTCATCGTTGCTTGCATGCTCAGTCCACGATATCCGCAGCATCCTTCTGTAGAAACACATTTCCACTGCTTCAAGTTTTGTCCTCATTTTCGATGATATTGTCCAGCATTTACTGCTGCATTGAAGAAGTAACATCAGATAGCAATCCAGCACTCTTTTCTTTGTTTCAAGTGAAATTTTCCTGTGTGTTAGTACTTGTGTTTGTTCATAAACATAAATAGCTTGATGGGCAACAATGACACTAAGATGCTAGATGTGGTAATAAGAGTAAAAGAGAATGAATAGGTAAAAAAATACTATGTCTTCTTGTATGTTTATAAGCGTAGATAACTTGATATACAATTATACCACCATGAAGGAAGATGTGGTCAGTTAGTTAAGCGCCATACGTGAGACACACTTGGGCGATCATGTCTCAAAAGAGACATGACTGACTGGGCAGAAGATTATCCCACAGTAGGTTGCCATTGCTTTCTGTGGTAGACTGGTTGCCGACCAAGGCTATAGAACCCAATCTGTTCTGTTATTTAACCCATAACTGAAAGGAAGAGGTGGATTAATACCTTTCCCAAGGGTATTTGCGCGTAAGTGAATGCAATGAATTCAACTGGAATTTGAACGCGGCTTCCTGATTTCTCGTTCCGAGCCGATATCCACTGCACCACAACGCACATCCGGGATAAGATAGAATGAAAATTCAAAAAATCCTATGTCTTTTTTGTTTGTTTATAAATGTAAATAAAGCAATAATGTCGTTACGAAGCAAGTTGTGGTACTGGTAATGAAAAAGAATGAAAACGCAAAAAATCAGAATTTTTTCTTTGTTCATTCATAAACGTAAATAGTTTGATAGGCAATAATATAACTAAAAACCAAGGTGATGTACTGAGATTAAAAGACAATGAAAAGGGAATCAACTTGTGTTAACAAGATTAAAAAAAGATTAGGATGGAAACGCAAAAACTCCTCCGTCTTTTTTGTTTATTTCTAAATATAAATTGATTAATAGGCAATTATGTTACTAAGAAGCAAAGTGTGGTGCTGAGATTGAAAAAGAAGAAAAATGAAAAAAATCCTAAGTATGTTTGTTTGTTTACAACCAGAGCTAGACAATATTTTCACTAAGACGCAACGTACGAAATTGGATTGAAACAGAAAGGCAAAAAATCGTTATCTTTTTTATTTGTTAAAAAACGTAAATATATTGATAGGCAAAAAATTTCACAAAGAAACAAAATCGTGCTAAGATTGAAAAATTATGAAAAAACAAAAAAATTAATGTCGTTTTCGTTTTTTTATAAACGTAGATAGCTTGATAGGCAGTATTGTCACGAAGAAGATGTGATACTGGGATTAAAAGAGAATAAAAATTAAAACAAAATTATGACTTTCATGTAGGTATATCAAAAAAATTGCTAAAAAAAACAGAAGTCTAAAGGAAAAGGCCTCAAACTAAATAAAAAAAGTTTTCTCGGCAAAATGTTTATACTATCATGAAGAGGATAAATCAACGTATTTTTTAAATTATTTAAAAAAAAATGTAATAGTTTCTAACAGGTTCATTTAGTGGTAGAATTTTCTTTTTCTCTCGTCAATGCGAGGAATGAATTGACGCCAGAGTTTATTACGTCAAAACGTAATATTACGCAGTCATTGTTTGACTGTGAAAGTCACATTAATTCGGAAATTCTTGCAAAAATAAAATAATGGTCGGATTATGATGAAAATTTCAGGACTTATTTATAATTGACTGAAATCAGTTTCAATATTATTATTTTTAGAAAATATTTGTAAAAATATTTTTTTTACATATATTACCCCCACCAATTAATTTCCAGAAATGTAGACAAATGCGACTAGGTCTCTGTTAGGGAGAAACACACCTATTCCTCAGATAATGGACTCTCCTTCTTTTATTAATAAGAGTTAACAGGAAGTTCTAGAGAAGTTCATAGGAGTTCTTTAGATTTCTATTTGAGTTCAGTAGAACTACTAGGCAGTTGATATTAGTCGGCAGTTAGCTGAATACTAAGGAGTCAGCTTCCAGTGGAAGATTACCAAGTTCCTAACATTTTGGGTACGTTAAGTCGATTAGCAACCGACATAGCACGATTATATTCTTCAGTGCGAAAACTACTCCAGCACATAATTGACGACGAAGATCTACGAATTCACTCGGAAGAGGGACGAAAACTTGTTTTTCACTCCATGCAAAAGTCGCCGCAACAAAATTGGCGACGACAGAAATATTGCGATGTCACGCGGAGTAGGGGGGGGAAAGTTTTTTTTTCTCTCACGCCAAAGAAATTTAGCAAATAAAGATTGCCAACACCACAGTTGGCTGAAGAAAATTGCAAAGTTACGAATACGAATACAACAAGATCTCGAAGTCACAAAGCAACAAAAGTTTTGCTCAAAAGACTTCAAAAAAGTGTGGAGTAATTAAAAAAACAATTTTTGAGCAACGAAATTGGCACACGTAAATATATATACATATATATATATATATATATATATATATATATATATATATATATATATATATATATATATATATATATATATATATATATATATATATATATATATATATATATTGTTGTAGTCTCAATATACAGTTGCTCAGTAGGTCACGAATTACTAATTCGTCTGACCCCCCACCTCAACAACACTAGACATGGTATAAATTTCTTGCATAAAAATGGAGGAATTTAAAGGTTTGTTCCATGAATTTTTTAAATTCCAGACGGAACAACAAGCAAAAATTCTAGGACAGCAAAGTACATTCCAGAAGCAAGTTCAGGAGAAAATTTTCGACAAGCAGTTAAAATTTCAACAAAATAGGGTACAGTTGCAAATGGAATTTCAAAAGATTATCCTGGATGTAACTAAGAAAAGGGAAGAGAAAAATATTCAAGAGCGCAGACGATTTCAAATACTTGATATTCGTTCAGGGCCTCGTATCAGAAAAAGACGCAGAGATGAAAAAAATGGTACTGAGGAAATTAGAAAACGTCCCAAATATTACAGTACATGATTTGGCAGAGCATTGTACAAAACAGGTTAGCGTAAAAAAAAAAGATGCAAAAAGATTGAACAGTCTGGCGTTTCACACATAAAGGAGGTACGGTACAAAGAAGAAAGTCAGTACAACAACAACAAAAAAAAATACTAAAATTGCAGATCATCAAACGAAAATACCAGGAAAAATAATCAAAAACTCCCGAAACCGTGTTTTACTTGCGGTGGATTACACTGGTACAGAGAGTGCAATTTTAGGAACAAAATATGTTTCAACTGCGGAAGAATGGGACACAAAAGCTCCCACTGCAGACAAAGAAATAAAGACGTAAAAATAAAAAAAATAAAGTCCAACCAAGTTGAAGACGGAATAACGAGAAAATTCGTTACAGTCGAGATAAACAACAAAAAGATAAAATGCAACTCGACACTGGGTCGGATCTGTCTATTATAAATCTAAATACGTGGAAGAAGTTGGGGAAACCAACGTTAATAAAAACGAATAAAATCGCGAGGTCAGTGACGGGTGAAAAGATACAGCTCATCGGAGAATTTGTCACAAAAGTCACATTAAATAAAAAAACGCGACAAGTCAGAATATTTGTCATCGAAGATACCACAAATTTACTTGGTACAAGTTGGATAACGGAATTCCAATTATGGGATCTACCAATTAATTCTTTTTGTCATAAGGTAGAAAGCTTAAACAACGAGGCAGAATAACTCATAAGTAAACTAAAGGAAACATTTCCTACTGTTTTCTCGCCAGGTTTAGGAACGTGTACCAAGATGGAGGAAAAATTCCAATTGAAAGAAAACGCTCAGGCGGTATTTATAAAGAAAAGAAATGTGCCCCTTTGCCTCTATTGAATTTATAGATATGGAATTAGGTAGACTTGAGAAAACCGGTGTACTTGAAAAAGTTCAGTATAACGAATGGGCGACACCGACAGTATACGTAAAAAAGAAGTCGAAAGAAATTTGTGTTTGTGCTGATTTCTCGACGGGGTTGAACGCAGCACTTAAGGATTACAGTTATCCCCTAGCAACAGCAGACGGAATTTTTGCGAAGCTAAATGGAGGCAAAATGTTTTCGAAGATAGACCTCAGCGACGCATACCTGCAAATACCGTTAGATAAAGAAACTTCAAAGCTCTTATGTATAAACACGCATCGAGGTCTGTATAAGTTTTACAGACTATCTTTTGGTGTCAAGGTCGCGCCCGCTATTTTCCAGCAAGTAATGGATTCGATGTGGGGTGGTCTAGATTTTGCCGTCGCGTATCTAGACGGCATCCTAATGAGAAGCACAAATAGCTGAACATATAAAACATGTAAACTCACTAGTTGCAAGAATTCAAGAATTCGGATTCATACTTAATGAAAACTTTTGCAAGTTTTTTTTATGGACAAAATAAAATATCTGGGGCAGATCATCGATAAAACTCAGACCCAGAACGAGTAGCGGCTATAAAAGACATGCCGGCTCCGAAGGATATTACCACGCTACAAAGTGTTTTGGGATTAGCCAATTATTATCAGATGTAAGACCTAAGATTTATGATCTGCGGGCACCTTTAAATGAGTTACTAAAAAAAGGTAAGTGGAAGTGAACTAATGAATGCCAGAAAGCATTTGAAAAGATAAAAGAAGTATTAACTGCGGAACCCTTTCTAATCCATTACAATTCGGATTTAGAAATCATAGTAGCCTGTGACGCAAGTGCTTATGGGATTGAAGCTTGCATATTACATAAAATGGCAGATGGTCAAGTTAAACCAATTGCGCATGCTTCTAGGGCACTACTTCCGGCTGAGAAGAATTACTCTCAGATAGAAAAAGAGGCGCTAAGTATTATATTCGCAGTAGCGAAATTTCACCGATTCATTCACGATTGACATTTTAAGCTACAAACGAACCATAAGCCTCTAATATCGATTTTCGGATCTAAAAAGGGTTTGCCGACACATACAGCCAACCGACTACAGAGATGGGGTACGATACTACTAAATTATGACTTCAGTACGGAGTACATACCATCAAACAAATTTGGCTACGTTGATGGGCTGTCCAGGTTAATTCCAAAAATGAGTGAACCGTTTGAAGACACGGTAATTGCCGCACTAAAGTTTGAAGAAGAATTAAAAACTACTGTATGTAATGCTGTTCGAGAGCTTCCGGTAATACTGGAAAAAATAAAAAAAGAAGCCACCGGGGACAACTATATCTTACAAATAACAGAAACAAATATCCAAGAGAGACCAGTTCACGACAAATGTGTTTTCGCTGTGTGACTTAGTATTATTATATAGAAAATGTGTAGCGATCCCTTACACACTACAAAAACAGATACTGAAGGATTTCCACACTGGTCATCCGGGCAGCACTAGGATGAAAAGCTTAATGCGAAGTTTTGTTTATTGGTCGAACATGGACAGGGACATCGAGAATACAGTTGCAAAGTGTCAAGGCTGTGCCTTAGCTGCAAAGGTACCTCCGATAAAATTTAATCCCTGACCAAAAACAGACCTACCATGGTCTAGGTTACACGTGGATTTTGCGGGTCCACTAAATAGATACTATTACATAATAGTAGTAGATAGTTTCTCAAAATGGCCGGAGATACACAGAATTAGACAAACGACAATCCAAAGTACAAAGAATTTCCTACTAGAATTGTTCGCAAGGTTTGGTATTGCAGACGCAATAGTAATGGACAATGGAAGACAGTTTACGTCAAGACAGCTTAAGGATTTCTACAAGAAGTACAATGTAGAACTCATTACTACAGCTCCCTATCACCCAAGGTCAAACGGGTTAGCAGAAAGATTCGTGGACACTCTTAAAAGAGCCTTAAAGAAAGCTAGAGAAATACCCGCAGAAGAAGCCCTATAGAAATTCCTACAAGTATACAGGATTACCCCAAATAAAGGAACACCAGCTTCACAAACGCCTGCCGAAGTAATGTTTGCACGTAAGGTTAGATCTGTATTCTACGAGTTATTGCCCAAAGAGTCAAAGCCAGACGGAGAAAGATTTACTCACATAAAAATATACAACCAAGGTGAAAAAAATTATTTCAAAGTCTACAGACAGAACAAGTCTTTCTGGGAAATTGGAATAATTGACAAGCAGATCAGCAACATGATGTACCTGGTAAAAGTTTTACCCCT
Source organism: Ascarosepion bandense (assembly GCA_037127315.1). Classification (NCBI taxonomy): domain Eukaryota; kingdom Metazoa; phylum Mollusca; class Cephalopoda; order Sepiida; family Sepiidae; genus Ascarosepion; species Ascarosepion bandense. The sequence goes on along the minus strand of JBBBDQ010001558.1, from coordinate 70,770 downwards.
ATGGAGTAAAATTTAGGAGGGTGGTGTTAGGGAGGAACACACCTATTCCTCTGATAATGGACTCTCCCTTCTATATTAATAAGAGTTAATAGGAAGTTCTGGGGAGGTTCATAGGATTTCTTTAGACTTCTATTTGAGTTCAGTAGAACTACTAGGCAGTTGATATTAGTCGACAGTTAGCCGAATACTAAGGAGTCAGCTTCCAGTGGAAGATTACCAAGTTCCTAACATTTTGGGTACGTTAAGTCGATTAGCAACCGAAAACTACTCCACAACAGTCTCAACATATAGATAATCTTAATTAAATTCAGGAGTCATTGGATATTGCTAATCAACTGTATTATTTCTTCAAAACCTGCCCATTGTTTGGAAAATCTCCCCCGAATTGCGTAAAATAAAAATGCAATAAAACTATATCACTTTTTATTTGGATAAATCTTTAATTGCTTTTATAAACATAAATTAAAATATCATAGTCTGAATAGAAAAAAATTCTATTAATAATGAATTTTTACAAGAAATGTTTTCATTTTTATTATTTTTTATTAAGTAATTTCCAAAATGTTTCAAAAATGTTTTTAAATTTCCTCTTCATAGGTTTCTCAGATTTTTTTAAATTAATGTGTGGCGAATATATTTACTAACCGAAAAATCTAAAAGCTTACTATCAATAAAAGTGCTCATTTTTTTGTTAAATAATTAAAACATTTTAATATTATGCATGTTGATTACTCGTATTTTGTTTGTACGGGTGACCATACGCAATCTTTATCATTAAAAGGTCACGTGATTCAAGGGTTGTCCTCCCTTACATGAAAACAAATCCGCATATAAACCTTTTTATACCACATTTGTCTTCCATACTTTTGGCCAGCTAGTGTAAATCAACCATTAACTCCTCTGATAAGGTGATGACAGCTGTGATAACACAGCTACGGTAATTGAGAAACGCTTTTTTTTAAAAATTCTGGAAGTAAGCAAGTAATTCTTGTTTCAAGAGATGCAACTGAAATCAATTCAACTGTTCCCCCAAGGCCTCCTCTCCTACTAATCTTATAGTAGACGGAAGAGTCCAGCATAGACTCTTTAGAGGGAGGATACCACAACAAAATAGGCTGAATAGACGAAAAATCCAATCCTATGACTCCTTTTTTTTCATAATTGTAGATTTCTTGATAGGCGCTAATATCTCTGAGACGCCAGACTATGATTAAAAGAAAAAGCAAAAGCTCTAAATGTTAGCTTGTTTATAACCGTAGAGAACTTTATAGGCAATAATGTCACTATGACTCAATCTGATGTATTGTGTTTGAAAGGGAATTAATAGGCAAAAGATTGTATGTCTTTTTGTCTTTTTTATAATCGTAGATGGCTTAAAGGACTACAAATAAACTGCAAGAAAACCGTATGCATGATCATCAGTAAAAAGAGAAACCCAATATGCCAAATACAGGTCGGGGATACTAGAATCAAGCAGGTACAAAAATTTAAATACCAGGGAAGTGTTATAACAGAAGACGGAAAGTGTGACACAAAGATCCTAAGGCGAATTGGTATGGCGATGGAAGCATTCCAGAAGTTGAGTATTAGGAAGCAGGACAATTTCGCTAGAAACAAAGAAGAAAGTACTAGATTGCTATGTGTTGTCAGTTCTTCAATATGGCAGTGAATGCTGGACAATATCATCAAAGATGAAGGAAAAACTTGAAGCAACTGAAATGTGGTTTTACAGAAGGATGCTACGAATATCATGGATCGAGCATGTGTGCAATGATGAGGTTTTGAAAACGATGTAAACGAAAAATAAATTAATACTTAGCATCAGGAAAAGACAGTTGAAGTTCCTAGGACTTGCAATGAGGAAAGAGGGCTTGGAGAATCTGATACTAACAGGCCAGATAGAGGGAAAAAGAGACAGGGGAAAGCAACAAATAACGTATTTGAAGGACCTAATCAAGTGGATGATGGAAAGAGGGTTGCATGGTGCAGCAGGAGAAGGCGTGCTAAGAGCCACCAGAGAGAGGTAGATGTGGAAAACCATGATCGCCTACGTCCTGAAAGAACAGAGCACATAGAAGAAGAAGAAGAAGAAGAAGAAGAAGAAGAAGAAGAAGAAGAAAAAGAAGATGGCTTAATAGGTAAAAATATTAATAAGACTTAAAATGATGTAATATGATTGAAAGCGAATGAATAGACAATATTTTTTTATATTTATAAATGTAGATAACTTGTTAGGTAATAATATCACTAAGATGCTATGTGCTGTAATATAACTGAAAAAAATAAAAGGCAAATTATTGTATGTCTTTTTTGTTTTTATAATGGTAGATGACTTGATAGGGAATAATGTCAATAAGACGCATAAGGCGACACTGGTTGAAAGATTATGAAAAGACAAAATATCCTATTGCTTTTTTATAATCTAAACATATTTATAAATGGAACTTTGTGTGTGTGTGTGTGTGTGTGTGTGTGTGTGTGTGTGTGTGTGTCCGTTACCTATAGACTCCGAAACGGCTGAACCGATTTTCTTGAAAATTTACACAGTCGTACTAGAAGCGTCTGCGAGTGTTCTTAGCTAGATTTTGTGTCGGGGTACCTCCGATAAATATCGAAAATCGATAATCGGGTTAAAGAAGGAGTGGTCCGATTTTAATCAAATTTCATACACTCATAGACAAAGACATAAGAAACGATATTCAGAAGTTGCAAAGTGGCAGGTCTTACAATAGTGCAGAAAATCGATAATATATATATATATAAGGCAAGATGTTTGTGTGTATGTGTGTGTGTGTGTGTGTGTGTGTGTGTGTGTGTGTTAATCTACCTGTATGTCTGTATTTTTCCAGCCCTTTTATTTTAGTTTTTGCTTCGGGTTTGGCTCTAAGTAGGTATAATTTCAGTTTATGACGAAAAAAACTTATTTGATATGGATACCAGGAAATCAAAATTTGACTTACATCCATTAATTTTTCTTTCAGTCTACGGTTTCGCTTTAACTGGAAATAACTATTGCTTTTTAGTCTTTTCTGCCAACGTCCAAAGAGTCTGAGCTCCGGGACATTGGATTAGTTTTAAAGCTTTCATTACACCCGAACAACGCCGGGTTATACTGCAATCATAGATAGCTTGATAGGCCTTAATATCTCTAAGAGACGAGGTGTGTCACTCGAGTTAACAGTGTATTAAAAGATAAAAATTCCATTTTAAAAATTCTATTTTGCTTGTTTATAATTGTAAATAGCTTGGTATGTAATAATATCAGTAAGACACAAGGTGTGGTACTGAGATTGAAATAGAAATAAAAGGCAATATAATCTTCTTTTTTATTTATTGGTAATCGTCGATAGGTTATATTGAGGATTCTGGGTAAGGAACCGCACAAAATAATGAACAACAAACCAGATATTTGAGACAGAAAAATTAGTTATATTAAACGTAAAGATACAAACTGGAACGTAGGTTAGTAATCCAGGAATACGATTCGTAAGAAATATATATATATATATATATATATATATATATAGTCATCTGCAGACAGATCGGTTTCGCTATATCACATCTCATCTAGTACGGTTAGACTCCGATTGCTTTTAACCCAGGATTGAAACCCAACCGAATTGGCGTTAGTCGGCAATTCTACCTCTGGGCTATGGGCGCTCGGTAGAAGAAGGCAGACTTTTTAGCGTCTATATTATCATTATACACGCCCAATAGTCAGAGTGCTCTAATTCATTACTGAATGAGCGATATATATATATATATATATATATATATATATACACAAGTCTTTGAAGTGAAGCCGTGCTAGAATTAGTATGCCCACGTCAGAACTGATGGGTGCAGTGTAATACTATTCTAGATGAGTAGAGCTCAGATCCACTATGACTAATGACGAGGTATTCTCTGTGAAACTGCGGTATCTTACGGTAACCTACGGATCTCATGCCGTAACTCACTATGGCCGGAGTATATGTATACCCAAGTCGACTCCGTTATCATAGAAAAAGGGGAGATCCCACAACAGGTTGATATGCAATAATATCACTAAGACACAATGTGCAGTACACGATTTTAAACACAATTAAAAGTTAAAATCCTGTATCTCTTGTTTATGTAGAATCTTAGATAGCTTGTTATGCAACAGTGTCACTAGGTATTACTGTGAGGTACTGGGATTGAAAGAGAATGAAAAGGCAAAACGCCCTCTTTTTTGTCGATAGTTTTACAGGCAATAATATCATTAAGACACAAGATGCATTAATGGGTTTGAAAGAAATTGAAAAGAAAAAAATTCTTCCGTATTTTTTCTTTTTTTTTTATAAACTTAACTTTGTAAGCAATAATATCGCTAACACGCGTTTTCGGGACTGGGATTGAAAGAAAATTAAAAAAGCAAAATTTCTTTGCTTGTTTTTTTTTTAAAATATATAAGCGTAGATATCTTGATAGACAATTATGTTCCTAAATGTGGTAATGGGATTGAAACCGAATGAAAATACAAAAATCCTATGTCTTTTTGTTTGTTTTTAATCGTAAATAACTTGATAGGTAATTATGTCACTAAGACGAAAAGGGCGGTACTGGGCTTGAAAGTGGATTAAAAAACAAAAATCTTTTATCTTTTTTCTTTGTTTATAATCGTAGATAACTTGAGAGGCAATAATGCCACTAAGATGCAACGTGCAGATTTATGATTAAAAGTGAATTCAGTCAGTTAATTGGCATACACGCTTGGGCGATCATGTCTCGAAAGATACATGACTGACTTGGTAGAAGATTATCCCGCAGTAGGTTGCCATTATTTTTCTGCGGTAGATTGGTTGCTAACCAAGGCTATAGAACCCAATCTGTTCTGTTATTTAGCACATAACAGAAGGGAAGAGACGGATTAATACTTTTTGCAAAAAAGGCTAAAAATTCTTTCATTTTTTTTTTTTGTTTATAATCGTAGATAGCTTTATTAAGTTATATGTTTAGAACATTTCTCATGTTCCTATATATTTAACTGGTTAGGTCACTTTTATGTCACATTTTAAAATATTTTTTTCATATTTAATAGAACCAATTTGATGGACTAGTTTATTATTTTTGTTCTGTTGTGATTTCTATAAGCTTACGTCTGACATGAGTTTTTATCGAGTAAGTCTTCAATTTTACATCTTCAATTTTTTTCAGTGCACCAGAGCGTTCCTTATCTTCAAAATCAAAATCATTATTTTTGAAGCATTTAAACCAATCTCTGCATGTTGTTTTCGGCAGTTCATGGTCACCGTAGGTTTTAACAAGAATTCAGCTACATATTTCTTTTGAATAGAGTAGTACAGAAAAATTCCCCGCAAATACACTTTCTTTGGCACAAAATCCGACATGTTTAACGCTATGAAAAGACAAAGTTGTTTACACCTGAGTGAAATGTCATACACTAAATTTCAAGTACTTCTTTATAGATTCGTTACCATATGAAACTACTATTTGTTATTAGAGAAATATTTTCGACACGATTCGAACTTGTTATCCCTGCCGAGCAGAAGAGATCATCATTAAATCAGACATGCTTTAGACCGACTATACAACGAACTTTACCGTTCAGCCAAGCCTGAATAGCGCCTTTAAGGGAAATTTTTCTCATGAAAAACTCGAAATTTTCATATTTTCAGGAAATAATACATTTTTTTTTATTTATTAATCGACGAGTTTTAAACGTTATTTTTAGTGGTTACTCATATTTAAGTACACGTACCTTTTATTTCTTAAACAGTATATTTACTTATTTTTATCTTCGGGCCTGAATATTTCAATAAGATATCTCGAATATGGAGAGCCTACCTCCTAAGGAACATGGAACATGAAAGTTACTCATTAAAAGAGAATGGCCGATCTAAAAAACAGAACAGTTATATGTGTAGTAAATGTGGATACAAAAATAAACAATGCTTGGTGACTGTCAGTTTAATGCCCCAGTGTAGTTTTCAAACCAATAGACTGTTTATATAGGTCGCAGGGTGGATTAAGATAAGCGAGCTGATAAACAAGAATAGATCGAAAGAGCAGAGAAGGGGAATTGATACCTTCATGCTTCGGCTAGCTACAATAAACTCAGATGTTGTTCTTTGACCACGACATGCATAGTAAACTCCAATACCAAGCGAGGTCACAAGAGTAAAGGCAAACACGATGTAGTCGATTGTGGTCAAGTGATATGTTTGACCTGCATCCATCTTGACTAGCTTGCTGGCGACGGCTGAAAAGAAAATAAATATATATATATATATATATAAATATATGAAATAAGTATATATCATGAGATATTTCAAGTCTTGATCTTTTTTTAATACTAAATGTTTATTTTATTAGAATTTTAAATTTCGAATTGTCATCAATAATTTATTTTTTTATAAGGTTCACAATAAAATTCTATACTTCTTGGATGTTTATTTATTTGTTTTTTAGTTTTACGAAGTATTGCATTTTTTGTTTCTTTTTTTAATCCTTTACTAAATTAGTAATGAATTATAGTAAGATTTTTGATTCTTACTAAGTTAAAACTTAGTCGTTTTTTCTTCAATAAGCATAGATAAGCTCTCCTATTGCCCGGGCATTATTCCTTCGCCTTCCCTTGAATAGAGGGAAGACTCATTCCTAGTTATTTAGGAAGGGGTTCTCGGTTTCTTTCCTCTCCTTAGGTTCTAATAATGGTGCTGTCGCAATTTTTTTATGATATGCGTGGATGGTTACAATGTCTCTTCATACTGAGGCTATCGGGTTGGCAGTTTTCCGGTTGCTGCTTCAGACTGGTAGTTTGGAGACTAAAATCTTGCCTAACGTCTTGAAAGGCTGCTCTGATCAATAGTTGAATAATACAAGGGTTTCTTATAGTGCCATGTTGCGCATAGATTGGTGTCCCTGCAAGTGTCAACCCTAACCCATTATGATTTAGTCTCCCTTCACACACATATTGTATTTAACGACTGACTACTACTGTTACTCTAGGCCTCTCTTTACCAAAATAACTCGAAATCATGAAAACTCCTACTCTAAACTTATTTATAAATGGAACTTTGTCTGTGTGTGTGTCTCTGTGTGTGTGTATCCGTTACCTATAGACTCCGAAACGGCTGAACCGATTTTCTTGAAAATTTACACAATTGTAGAATAAGCGTCTGCTAGTGTTCTTAGCTAGGTTTTGTGTCGAGGTACCCCCGATAATTATCGAAAATCGATAATCGAAAAAATCGGGTTATAGAAGGAGAGGTCCGATTTTAATCAAACTTCATACACTCATAGGCAAAGACATAAGAAACAGTATTCAGAAGTTTCAAGGTTGCAATTCTTACAATAGTGCAGAAAATCGATAATATATATAGATATATATAAAAGGCAGAATGTTTGTGTGTGTGTCTGTTTATCTGCCTGTATGTCTATATTTTTTCAGTTCTTTTATTTTAGCTTTTTGCTTCGGGTTCGGATCTAAATAGATATAATTGTAGTTCTTAGTCTCAGCCATGATAACATTTACTCAGAGCACTTATTTAGCCTTCAAAATTCAGTTTACGACGAAAGAAATTTATTTGATATCGATACCAGAAAATCAAAATGACTTACATCCATTTATTTTTGTTTTAGTCTACGGTTTTGCTTTAACTGGAAACAACTATTGCTTTTTAGTCTTTCGTGCCAACGTCCAAAGATTCTGAGCTCCAGGACCATGGATTAGTTTTAAAGCTTTCATTACACCCGAGCAACGCCGGGCTATACTGCTAGTCAAAGATATAAAACTAAACCAACCAAACAAAAACAACTAAACTCGTCAACATCTCTTTCTGTAACGTTCGTGGTATCCGTAACGACTATTGCAGTGTGGAATCGTTTATTTACGAAATGTTGCCTAACATCCTAGTTCTATGCAAAACCAACAACCCTACAATTCCCTCCTCTGACTTCTCAATTTCTGGATATCTTCCTCTCTTTTGGAAGGACTCTAATGTCCACATGCATAGCCTAGTTGTTTATGTCACTAAACATCTCCTTCTGGCTAAGGAGATCTCTCTTGAATCTCCTGTCCTTTCCCACACGTGTCTCTTTCTCTCTCTGCTAAAATCAGTAAGCTAATTCTTCTTTTTTTACGACTCCCCTTTTTCTTCTGACTGTTAAAATACTAGATATTATTTTAGATTATATAGACAAGGCCATTTTTATCATCCATTCGTTTATCTCTTTGTGTTCGCTGATGGCCACAAATAATCCTAGTCCTTACTTTCTTTACTGATCTTCATCAATGATCTTCAGTTTCCAAGTAGGTGTCTATGCTGATGTAACCACCATTTACTCCCGTCTCAATCAAAAAATCTACAAAGTAGACCTGGCTGCTGCCATTGAAAAACACCTACAACCTGTGATTGTATAGGGTAGGTAATGGCTCGTTAATTTTAATGCCTCCAAAGCGAAGCTTCCCTCCTTTAAAACTGTCTTGCCTATCATCAGAATGGAGAACGCAAGTCTCCTAGAGAGCAACACACTTCGCCCCCTTGGCCTTACTCTTTGAAATGATCTTAAATAGAATTACTACATGGAATCCATAGCTGCATTTACTGTTAAGAAATTTGGGTCACTGTGTCAGGCCAGGAACTTTTTCTCGTCAATAACCATTTCGCATATTTATAAATCTACCATTCGTCCATTGCATTGAACACTGTTGTCATATCTGCCCGGGTGTACCTGCTAATTTTTTTTCTTATCTGACATTTCCTATATCTAACCACTCTTTCTCTTTACCTTCCCCTATATAACCCCTTGCGCAATAGTGGCAGTGGAATGCCTTGCTTGGGATGAAATGATTAAAAAAAAGAAAAAAAAATCACCCCAAGCAAGGCATTCGACTGCCACTATTTCGCAGGGGGTTACACAGGGGAAAGTGATGAGAAAGAGTGGTTAGGAGGTTACATAGGGGAAAGTGATTGGAAAGAGTGGTTAGATATAGAAAATGTCAGAAGGAGGGTGATAGACGTGTAAGGATAGCGAGGGTGGGGGTTGGGTAGATGGGAAGGGTGTTTGAGAGAATGGATGCGAGTTAGTGTGTTCGGAGGTGTCTATTGACCTTACATTTAAACTCCTGGAGATTGTAGGTGTCGGGGAAGCAAGTGTATGGAAGGGAATTCCACAGGTGGGTAGTGTGAGAAAAGAAGCTGTTGGAGTAGAAATTGCAGTTACATTTTATCTGTTTCACTGTAAAAGGGTGGGACCTAGTAGTTAATCTAGTATCTCATGCAAATTCATACCTAGGGGGTACCAGTGATCTAAGTTCATCGGAGCAGAAGCCGTGAAAGTAGAGGCACAGGGAAGCCACATCACGCCGATGAAAGAGAGACTGCAGCCGGTCTGCTAAGTCAGTATCGATCACATAACAGATTATCTTTAGGTTCTCTGTAAAACCCAAAGAAAGATCTGCAGTGTAATCGATCCTGACTTGTTAAATTTCCTTCAGTCACCTTCTCACCGATGTTATGTCGTTTCTCTTTGTTTTTTTCTACAATTATTTTCATAGTAACTGCTCTGGCAGGCCTTTTGCCCTGATTACCCGACCACATGTATTTGCGCGTGCTACTAGAATGGCATCTAGGTCCCACCCTTTTTACGTCAGTCAGTTAAGTGCCATACGTGATACACGCTTGGGCGATCATGTCTCGAAAGTGACATGACTGACTGGGCAGAAGATTGTTCTGCAGTAGGTTGCCATTGCTTTCTGAGGTAGACTGGTTGCCGACCAAGTCTATAGAACCCAATCTGTTCTGTTATTTAACGCATAACTGGAGGGAAGAGACGGATTAATACCCTTCCTAAGGGTATTTGCGCGTAAGTGAATGCAATGAATTTAGCCAGAATTCGTACTCGGCTCCCCGATTTCTCGTTCCGAACCGATATCCAATGCACTACAAAGCACATCCTCAAAACGTCAAAATACTTAAATATAATAATATATTTTTCGCACTTCTCGTTTGTGGAACTTCTACTGCTTCCCTGATAGCTACAATCACCAAAAGTTTAAAAGAAACTTCATCTTCTATTTTCTATCTATTTGGTTCCCATCCATTTCTTATCCTTTCTTTGACATCCCGTATACCATGTTTTATCTTATTTTAATTTATTTTTTCTTATTTAATGAAGAGCTTTTTCCCCTGGTTGCCTGACTACATGTATTTACTCATGCTACTAGACTGATATCAAGGTTTCGCCCTTTTACCATTGAAATATTTAGAATTTAACTTCCTCTTCTACTCTAACAGTTTCTTTTTTCACACTTTCAATTTGTCGAACTGCCACCGTTTGATTACGTCCCTCATAGCTACAACCTACAAAAGTTTAAAAGCAAGGTCAATTACCATCTTCTGTCTACTTAATTCACATTCATATCTTATAATTTTCTTTCGACATCCCCTGTACCTTGTTTTTTCTCTCGCTGTAACTCCCTGTGCACGAGTGGCGGTCCTGCATTGTTTGGGGTGAAATTATTATAAAAAAGTACATATATTCATATATCAACAGCAATGTTTGGCAAATGAGTGACAAAGTCGAAAAGGTTTCAGGGCTTCATCGGAATAAATTTGTTATGTTGGTACGACATACGCACAAACGAGGGGTGCTGAAGATTTTAGATTGTTTTTTAATATCTAGCCGAATTCAGTTAAAGTCTGTATCTTCTTTCTAAATGAATTTGGCTAGATATAAAAAAGAACGTATAAAATCTCTACCCTCCTCTATCGTACGCATGTGTAGTCGTACCAATATAAAAAACTTAGTCTGATTAAGTCCTGAAGGACGAAACACTTCACAAGTAAACTTTCTCTCAGTAGTGTACAGTGAGAGAAAAGACTGAGTACAGGAGGTATTGACGAAAGGATAAGAGATGAATAGGATTCAAAAAGATATAAGATGGCAATTGACGTTGCATCTAAATTTTTGAAGATTGTAGCTATAAGGGAAGCAAGTAAACGGAAGAGAGTTCCACAGGCGGGAAGTGTGAGAAAAGAAACTGTTCTAGTAGGATTGGTGGTTGCATTTATATATTAAGACAGTAAACAGTTTGAAACTAGATACCAATCAAGTAAAACGCATACATTCATGGAGTCGGGTACCAAGGAAAAAATCGGCGGCGCAATTGCCATAAAAATGTGTGTAGAAAAGGCAGATGGAAGCAACGACACATGATTGAGAAAATGCCTGGAATCGAAATGACATGTCAGTATTGATTACATTATAGATCCTTCTTTTATTTTTCTCAAGAACCTCGAGATGAATATCAGGAGGAGCAGACCAGATCTCGCAGTAGGGTTCAATGCAAAGACAAATGGTTGATTAATAAATGTGCAAGATAGACTCTGACGAGAAAAAATTTTCTGGCACAACATAGAGAAACAAATTTCCTTGCAGTAGATCAGCTGAAAAATCTTAAGGTACACGACTTGGACTTGGATAATTTGATACACACAAACGCGTAAATTTTCTGGCGTGTTTGAGTAAATAGATAGAACAAGTCTTCTTCTTCTTCTTCTTCTTCTTCTTCTTCTTCTTCTATGTGCCATGTCCCTTCAGGACGTAGGCGATCATGGCTTTCTCCGTCTCCCTATCCCTGGTGACTCTTAGCACGCTTTCTCCTGTTACTCTACCCAAAGCCTGCTCTGCCATCCTCCTGCTCAGGCCCTTAAGATACGTCATCCGCTGCTTTCCCCTGTCTCTTTTTCTCTCTATCTGACTCGTGAATATCAGATTCTCCAAGCCTTCCTTCTTCATTACATGTCCCAAGAAATTTAGCTGTCTCTTTCTGATGCTCAGTATTAATTTCCTTTTCGTTTCCGTCGTTTCTAAAACCTCATAATTGCTCATATGATCGATCCATGATATTGGCAGCATCATTCTGTAGAACCACATTACATTTTCTTCAAGTTTTTCCTTCATCTTTGATGATATTGTTCCGCATTCACTGCCATATTGAAGGACAGACATCATATAGCAATCCAGAACTGTTTTCTTTGTTTCTAACGAAATCTTCCTGTCACTTACACACAAAAAAGACACAATTTAGTAAAAGCTGCAAAGGACAGGAGATTAAAAAAAGACATGATTGCTAATATCCCGAAAGGCAACGACACATAGAAAATAAATCTTAACCCCAAAACCTCGTCTTCTTCTTCATGTGCCGTGTCCCTTCAGGATGTAGACAATCATGGAATTCCAGTTGGCTCTGTCTCTTGTCGCACTCAACATTCTTCCTCTTGGTGTCTCTCCCAAACCTCACTCTGCCTTCCATTTGCTCAGGCTTATCAAGTAGGTTTCGCGGCGCTTTCCCCTGCCTCACTTTTCTTCGATCCGTCCTTTGCGTGTTAAATTCTCCAGCTCCTCTTTCCTCATTACGTGTCCCAGTAACCTCAACTGTCTCTTCCTTATATTAAGTATGAGTTGTCTCTTCGTTTCGATCCTCTCCAACATTTCATCGTTAGGTACGTGCTTAGTCCATGGTATCCTCAGCATCCTTCTGTAAAACCACATTTTTACTACCTTAAGCTTCTCCTTCATCCTTCGTTCAACATTCACTGCCATACAGAAGGACAGATATTGCGTAGCAATCCAGCACTCTTTTCTTTGTTTCCAATTAGATTTTTCTGTCTCTCAGTACTCTGGTTAGCTTTAGAAATGTATCCTTGGCCATACCAATGCGTCTTTGGATCTCAACATCGTACTTTCCATCCTCTGTCAGCATGCTTTCCAGAAAACTACTACCAATCATATATATATATATATGGGGGGAGGTGGAGAAAGAGACAGTCTGAGATTATCCGAAAGAACTCCAGTTTCCACAGTCAATATCATTTGTCTATTAACTAGTTTCGCCGAAAGCGTTCAATCAAATTTTCTTTGAATTATCAATACATAGAAAATTAAAGGAAGGTCACATTACAGCCTGAATAGTGAAAAGTGCACACATTTAAATGAATGGCTAAAAAGTGTAATATGAATTAGTATAGAAGACTCTTTTTGTTTTTTAATCATTTCACGCCGAGTAAGGCGGAAACGTCACTGATGTGCAGGGGGCTACATAAATGTAAAAAGATTAATTAGAAAAGAGTGGGGAGTACAAGCTAGTTAAAAAGGAACAACAGAAAGCTGAGAAAGCAGGTGCGATGACAGATACATAGGTGGAGAGAAAGGGAAGGTTATACAAGGGAGGGGAGAGAGCTAGAGTCCAGTGGTTAGTAGATGAGTATTGACTTTGCATTTAAATTTCTGGAGGTTGTAGCCGTCAGGAAAGCAAGAATACGGGAGCGAGTTCCACAGGCGGGAAGTGCGAGAGAAAAAGCTGCAGGAGTAGAATTGTCGTCTGCATTTGGCTAACCTGACTGTGAATGGGTGGGACCCAGTTGCCAGTCTGGTTGCACGGGTAAACACCTGTTGAGTAGGCATCAGTGACTTAAGTTCGTCTGAGCAGAAGCCATGAAAGTATTTATAGAACAGACAAAGAGAGGCCACATTTCGACGATGGGGAAGTGGCTGCAGTCGAGCCGCCAGATCAGTACCTATCACATTACAGACTCTCCTTTGGAGCCTGTCAAGAACACTGAGGAGAACGGCAGGGGCACCTGACCATAATGGCAGCAGTACTCTATGCACGGACGGATGGTTGACTTGTATATATGCAGGATGGATTCAGGTAGTGACCCAAACTTCTTAGCAGTAGATTTTGCTATGGATTCAATATAGTGGTTCCATTTGAGGTCTGAGGACATGGTAAGTCCGAGGAGGCGTAATGTATTACTCTTCGGGAGAATCGCTTTGTCCATGCTTATGGGAGGCAGGAGAGGTTGCCTGTAATGGTTGACAGACAACAGCTTGGTCTTAGATGAATTGAAGTTGACAAGCCACTTCTTGCCCCAGTTCACCACAGAGTGTAGATCAGCAGCGAGATTATGTCTGTCCGCCACGACAGGTTTCTTACTGGTGCGGGAGTATATTGTAGTGTCATCTGCGTAGATGCCTACTTGGGACTTGATCTCATCTGGGAGGTCGTTGATGAAAATAAGGAAGAGCGTCGGGCCCAGGATAGAGCCCTGTGGGACACCAGCATTCGTGCTGTAGGACGAAGAGGCACGCCCATTCAGAACGACCTTCATTTTGCGGTTATTTAAGAAAGATTGGATTAGGTGAAACAGGCGACCGGTAATGCCATAACCGCGTAGTTTGCATAGGAGGCCAGAGTGCCAAACCATCTCGAAAGCCTTGGAGATGTCCAGAGCAACCGCGCGAGCCTCGTCAGACTCATCAAGGGCCTGTAGCATGTACTCCGTTACGGTTGTTAGCAGGTCGGCCGTGGACCTGGCAAAGCGGAATCCATATTGCCTGTCGGAGAACAGTTTGTGGGCGGTGAGATGATGAACTATTTCAGCATTGATTATAGCCTAGAATACTTTCCCGAATATCGGTAGAAGACTGATAGGGCGATAGTTGGATGGGTCCGAGGGTTCACCACAATTCTTAAATACAGGAACGACAGAAGAGAACTTCCAGCATGCAGGAAAGCAGGAAGCAGAAAGGCAGTAGTTAAATAGGAAGCAGAAAGGCAGTAGTTAAATATTTGTTAATATTTATTTACACAGTGACAAATATTTAAATGAGCTTGTTTGTCGTCCCTTTTTATACTCGTTTTAAGATAAATTTCTATATTTCTGAGATGAGGTATTGTAATTATTTACACTATTTTCGTTGTTCCGACCGTTGTCATCATGTTTGTTGCTGTATTCTCGACATTTCAACCATTGTACGCTTCGACCTTCTTCAGGAGACTGGAATTTTTAACTAAACCCTGTATTTCGATCTCCGGGATAAATTGTTCTCGTTATCAGACAAATGACATTAAGTGACATCATTGATTCTTATACGAAAGATGACTCCAAAAACTAAGGAACAGCTAATAATTAATCTACTAAAACTAAAACTTGTGAAAGTTGCAAATACAAACCCACAGAGTGTATGGAATACTTCTGTAACACCCAGGCCTTTCTTAATATTAAGTCAGTTAAGTGCCATACGTGAGACACGTATGACTGACTGAGTAGAAGATTATCCCGCAGTAGGTTGCCATTGCTTTCTGCGGTAGACTGGTTGCCAGCCAAGGCTATAGAACCCAATCTGTCCTGTTATTCGACTCATAGCTAGAAAGGGAAAATATGTATTATATTATTATATAGTAATAAGTGGGGGATTAGTGTATTACTTCATAACAATATAAAACTGATCCCCCACTTTATGCCCAGTAGTGGCCTTAATCATATGTTCAACTATTATATTCAGTCAGTCAGTTAAGTGCCATACGTGATACACGCTTGGGCGACCATGTCTCGAAAGAGACATGACTGACTGGGCAGAAGATTATCCCGTAGTAGGTTGCCATTGCTTTCTGCGGTAGACTGGTTGCCGACCAAGGCTATAGAACCCAATCTGTCCTGTTATTTAACCCATAACTGGAAGGCATAGACGGATTAATACCTTTCCCAATGGTATTTGCGCGTAAGTGAATGCAATGAATTCGGCTGGAATTCGAACTCGGCTCCCCGATATCTCGTTCCGAGCCGATATCCAATGCACCACAGACCATGCTTATTTGAGGTCATGGTAGCCTAACTACGGCCAAGAAACTATGGAGTAACAAAAGTGCAATGCGTAATCGTTTTTGACATGTCAATAATAAATATTTAAAAAGAATTTATCATGCTGGAAGCAACCATGTTCACCGAACGAGTAAAACGTTGATAAGTTAGTAAAGTAATTGGTTGCGACTGGGTTTTTGGTTTGTGAAGAACGTTCGGGGATTTCGTATCGCAGGGTCAGCGAGTCAACACGGTCTGATGTCGAGAAAAATTATGCAGACTGGTGAAAGGTATTTGTCGAAAGGGATATTTGTGTAAGTCCCACATCTAGCATTATTTTCAGTGTGCCATCAAACATAACATGAAGTGAATGATTATATCAAATCAATTGCTAGGTTTAACGCTAATAAAGTTGGTTAACTTGTTGGTTAATGTATCTACAGATAGTCTTAAAAAGCCAAATGAAAATCTGAAATGTTATTGGTCTTGACCTGGCATCTTGGCTTCAGTAATTCTCTTACCACCGTAGAGTAGCTTTAATGTGTTTACTTAAAAATATATTTTGATCGTAATTGTTCTGATTAGCTTGCCTCTTTGGTACTCCGATTTTACGAATGGAAGCACAGTACTAGATTGATAGGTAGGTCTGAAAATTTTACAGTTAAAATAGCTAGATGTAACCGTAAGTTCTATTCTAACAGTTTCTTCTCTCGTGATTCTCACTTGTGAAACTTTAATCACGCTTCTTGTTTTCCGCTAAACTTTGATTGTCAAAAATGTGTATTAAACAGTGCAGATAATGTCCTGGTATCGCCACTTTAGTTACTTTCCTACCACTATTAAAAAGAATCTCATGTCTTTAAAAAACGTTTTCTGAGCCTGAGATCAGAAAACTGCATCCGGCAACAAGGTCTCTGATTGGGAGGTTGTGAGGAGCATGTAACCACCTCTTAATTGCTATTGTTTTCAGGTCCTATCTGACCCGGAGTGGTAGCACCTGTTAGGGTGCCAGCTATGAAGTAAGACACGGAACACAGAAGGCAGGTTCAAAACAGTGCATTAGTATAACAAGAACAATATGTACAACGTAAGTCTTAGCAATAAAGTAAATAAAAATAAGTAAGTCCGAACGGTATAGTTACGCTGCTTATTGCTTGACTAGTAGCTGACTTTAACTGCGTACTAGCTGTCGTACTTGACTGCCATTAATTGCTTTCCGGAAATCACGCGGGTAATTATACATAGCAAGAGGAAGAGTCCATTCCTCGTAGGAGGGTACCATAACAATAGATAGATAGATAGATAGATAGATAGATAGATAGATAGATAGATAGATAGATATTATGTAATGTTGGTAATTTTAGTATAAATACATTTTATTGCTAGTTTCACTATAAATATGTATTGTTGCTAATTTTTCATATAAAATATATTACTAGTAATTTTACTATATGTTTTCATATTTTTATAGTGTTTTATTTTCCCGAAAGTGGGAAGCTAACCGATGCTAACCCCAGGGTCAGGGTCAGGTAAAACAACAGCAATTAAGAGGTGGTTCCAAGCTCCTCTAAATTTACAATCTCCCCACCAGAGAGCTTGCTGCAGGATGTACTTTATCGTCATACGCAGTACAGTGAATGAGTGGAAGGGCAAATAGAGTCGGTAAAATTAATTGGATCAATAAAAGGCAAAGAAACTGCGGAGAGACATGATCGCCTATGTCTTGGAGGAACTTGACATATAAAAAAGGGAGACTCGTTCGGACCTTCTAAGCTAAGACGTACACAGATTCAACTAATACTCATTCTATACATATTCAAATGTTAGGAAGGACATTTTATCCACAGCCTCTTCTCCAGCACTTTTACTTTGTTAAAGGCATTCCTGAGAGGATGCTCTCCCAATCTCCACGGTTTTGTCTTCTACATGTCTAGGGTCTTATGTTATCTATTCTACGCACCAGCATACGTTTTTCTTCCTCTTTTTATGCCCTTAAAAATTATTCATTAACTCCTATCTTAAGTGACTCTTGGGCTTTGTATTATGTGAAAAACAGTATAAAATATACCATTGTTTTCCTTTTCCCAAGCAAATTGAAAAGCTTAATGTAATTCATTTAGTACTTGATAAAACACCCCGGCCTTCGTCTTACTACGAACACCCAGAAGGTGTCATCAACATAGCGGAAATAATAGTTGTGTCTTTTAAGACAATTAGGTGTTGACTGAAGATACAAAAAAGAAACAAAAAGACCCCCTACAGAAGGTAGTAAAGAAAAGCTAGATCAAATGACTAAACATCAATTGCAAGAAGACAGAATACAATGTTGTCAGCCAAAGAAACAGGTCAACATGCAAATTACAATTTGACGATACCAAAATCCAGTAAGAATAACAGTTTAAATATTTGGGAAGTGCTTTACCAAAGAACAGAAAGTGCAACGCTGAAATGCAAAAGTATGTTGGGATAGCAAAAAAGGTCTTCCAAAAGCTAAGCACAGTAGTAAGAAACAGTAAAATTTCGTTAGAAACAAAGAAAAGATACTGAAATGTTATGTAATACTAGCAGTATAGCCTGGCGTTGCTCGGGTGTAATGAAAGCTTTAAAACTAATCCATGGTCATGGAGCTCAGTCTCAGCCTAAAGAATATTGGTGTAAAGTTTGGCGAGAATCGGATAAAAATTGTGGATTTGTATAAAGGACAGACAGACAGATAAACAGACACACACACACAAACATCTTGCCTTTTATTTATATATATTATCGATTTTCTGCACTATTGTAAGAACTGCAACCTTGAAACTTCTGAATATCGTTTCTTATGTCTTTGTCTATGAGTGTATCAAATGTGATTAAAATCGGACCACTCCTTCTATAACCCGATTTTTTCGATTATCGATTTTCAATATTTATCGGGGTTACCTCGACACAAAACCTAGCTAAGGACACTCGCAGACGCTTATAGTACAACGGTGTAAATTTTCAAGAAAATCGGTTCAGCCGTTTCAAAGTCTATAGGTAACGGACACACACACACACACACAAAGGCACATACACACACACAGACAAAGTTCCATTTATAAATAAGTTCTTCTATATGGCAATCAATGCTAAACTATCTCCTCGCAGACGTGGGACAAGAAAAATCTGGTTCTACATAATGATGCTGAGAATACTGTGAAATGATTATAATTTATAAGGAAGTTTTAAGAAAAATACAAGTAAAAATTATACTGATTTTTATAATTAGAAATAAACAATTCAACTTTCTAGGCATGAATTTGATGAGGTCTTTGCCCACAGTAATTATAACGACAATGTTTAACTTTAAACTCTTGCTTTACATGTTATCAGTACCCTTGAACCGTGCATAATTGCTGCAAATGAATCCTGGAAAAAATAAAGAGGAGTTACGCGTACGCAGTCCAAGCCAAAGTAGATAATAAAAAAGTGTTTTAATACAAGACGCATTTGGAGAGTAAAATATGCCTTCCAAAAGCTAAGCAAAGAAATAAGAAATGGGAATTTTTTAGAAACAAAGAAAACAGTACGGAAATGTTACTTAATACAAGTCCTCTCATATGAAAAGGAATGTTAGACAAATTTCTCACAGATAAAAAAGAAACTTGAAGTTACAGAAATGTGGTTCTACAGAAGGACATTCAGAATATCGATTATAATAAAGAAATTATAATATATAAATATAACAGTTAATTCTATTCACAGTTACTTCTCTGAGACATTTTGTCAATGGAAATGGCTTCTTGCTTTTCTTTCAACTACAATCCATTAAACTTCTGCTTGAGGTGTGAATGAACTTTAAACCAAATATACATTAACATCGTGCAACATCAGTTTATAGAAACTAAACTAATCTACTTCACAGGGGTCATTTTAAAATTATACATATTTCTAAAATGCATTTCTAAAAGCTAAGTAAAGTATTAAGAAAAGAGTACTGAACTGTCATGCAGTATCAAGCGTTTTATATGACTGTAAATTGTGGATAATCTCCTCGCATATGAAGAAGAGACTGTAGTTCTACTGAAGGATGCTGAGAATATCAATAACCAAACATTTGAGCAGCAAAGAAATTATAAGGAAAATGAAAACAAAAAGGACACTTAACTATAACATCAGGAATAGGTAATTAAAATTTCTAGGTTACATAATGAGGAAGGAGGTGTTGGAAAACTTGATACACACAGGACAGATTGAAGGCAAGAGGAAGAGAGGAAAAACAACTCATAACCAGACAAGAGGGCTTGAGTAAATGGACAACGGAGAAAAGGTTTAGAACAGATAACAATAAGTCAAAATTTATTAAGAGCAACAAGAGAGAGGAAATCGTGAAGTGCCTTGAATGTCAACGACCTGAATAGACACGGTCAGTCAGTTAAGTGTCATACGTGATACACGCTTGGGCGATCATGTCTCGAAAGAGACATGACTGACTGGGCAGAACATTATCCCGCAGTAGGTTGCCATTGCTTTCTGCGGTATACTGGTTGCCGACCAACTCTATAGAACCCAATCTGTCCTGCTATTTAACCCATAACTGGAAGGAAGAGACGGATTAATACCTTTCCCAAGAGGTATTTGCGCGTAAGTGAATACAATGCATTCAACTGGAATTCGATCTCGGCTCCCCGGTTTCTCGTTCCGAACCGATATCCACTGTACCACAACGCACTCTCTTAGACACGGTCAGTCAGTTAGTTAAGTGCCATACGTGATACACGCTTGGGCGATCATGTCTCGAAAGAGACATGACTGACTGGGCAGAAGATTATCCCGCAGTAGGTTGCCATTGCTTTCTGCGGTAAACTGGTTGCCGACCAAGGCTATAGAACCCAATCTGTCCTGCTATTTAACCCATAACTGGAAGGAAGAGACGGATTGATACCTTTCCCAAGAGGTATTTGCGCGCAAGTGAATACAATGGATTCAACTGGAATTCGAACTCGGCTCCCCGGTTTCTCGTTCCGAGCCGATATCCACTGTACATGGAAAAAATTAAATATAAATATAAGTGCCATCTCTACTTCTAATATTAAGCTGTTATTGTTAACTAGACTAGATTCTTAACCTCATCTCTACGGCGTCACATTTACTAACATTACATTGGAACAAAGCTTCAAGCATGCGACACTCAGTGAGGACGCAATTTTCTAATAATTAATATTTATTAACCAGTTAACGTGGTTAGGCTTTTAAAAAAATATCCCAAGTCGAGTCTTAGGTGATATTGATTTACATGGTACCAGGAGAATTTTTCCTTTGACCTGAAAAAAATCAGGGTAATTATGTATCTATTAAGGTGATTTCTACAGGGTAACAGAACGTTTTTGAGATAAAGCATTCCATGACCCCAATACATATAAACTGATAAATAAATATGTAACCTCCAAGCGATAGGAGTATTTATGTTGTGTTAATAACGCTTGCTCAACAGTATTCTATTACGTATAAATGAACTTAATTCAGATTAGGAATAGTAATTATATTTATTTAAATATTACTTTTAATAAATGTCGGTTAATACCATTTAGTAACTTTCCGTAAGATTCCGTAATAGTAATTATATTGATCGAATATAATGAATATGGACGCGACGTGCTATACTTAACCATTCAGTCAACTAAGTGCCATACGTGACACACTTGACTAGATAACTTGAGAGGCAATAATGCCACTAAGATGCAACGTGCAGATTTATGATTAAAAGTGAATTCAGTCAGTTAATTGGCATACACGCTTGGGCGATCATGTCTCGAAAGAGACATGACTGACTGGGCAGAAGATTATCCCGCAGTAAGTTGCCATTGCTTTCCGCGGTAGATTGGTTGCCAACCAAGGCTATAGAACCCAATCTGTCCTGCTATTTAACCCATAACTGGAGGGAAAAGACAGATTAATACCTTTCCAAAGGGTATTTGTGCGTAAGTGAATACAAGGAATTCAAATGGAATTCGAACTCGGCTTCCCAATTTGTCGTTTCGAGCCGGTGTCCACTGCATCACAACACAAATTACAAGACCGAAAAATGGGGTATCACTGCCGTATTTAGAGCTGCCCATTAACATTATTGTCAACGTTTTATATAGTTTACGCAGCTGTGCGGTTGATGACGTATTTTTCCACATGAAGCCTCTTTACACACAGATCCAATGTTGGAAGCCTCTCTCTATTCCATCGCTAATTGCATGAAAAAACGTTCTAGCATGCTCTATTTTATCAAGGCACCAGTACAAATATTCACAACTAAGACCCGCTATGTAACATACACAGGGTCAGGCCAATCACATTTTATTAGTATGTCATTCATGTCAGAGGTCAGTCGTTATCTATCTTAAATATCCTCATAATCCACACTACCTACTTGCTCATTTACACACTTACAGTAAACTAATTAATTAAACATTTAATTTGAATGGCTTTATGGAACAGAGTCACAAGACTATCCTTCCCCAATCCCTAAGACCTTAACATCTTCAAGTCTAGGGTCAACCATTATCTATCCTACATATCCTCGTATTCTACACTGCATATTTCTCTGTTTGCACCCTTAAAACAACCCCATTCAATGACCATATACCCTGAATGGTTTTGTGGGACAGACCCTCAAGACGACCCTTCCCCAATCACTGATCTTAACTTCTTCAAGTTTATCATCAACCATTATCTATCCTACATATCCTCGTATTCTACACTGCATATTTTTCTATTTGCACCCTTCAAACAACCTCATTCAATCACCATATACCTTGAATGGCTTTGTAGGACAGACCCTCAAGACGACCCTTCCCCAATCACTGATCTTAACCTCTTGAAGTCTATGATCAACCATTATCTATCCTATATATCCTCGTATTCTACACTGTATATGTTTCTATTTGCACCCTTACAACAACCTCAGTCAATAACTATATACCCTGAATGGCTTTGTGGGACATACTCTCAAGACGATCCTTCTTTAATCATTATGATCTTAGCCTCTTCAAGTCTATGATCAACCATTATCTATCCTACATATCCTCGTATTCTTAACTGCATATTTTTCTATTTGCACCCTTACAACAACCTCATTCAGTAACCATATACATTGAATGGCTTTTTGGAAGAGACTCTCAGGACAATACTCCCAAAATCTCTATGATGTTAAGCTCTTCATGTCTCGGGTCAACAATTATCTATCATACATATCCTAATATTGTGCGCTAATTACTTCCTTCTTTTACGCTTTTACAACAATGTCATTCAGGAAGCCTCTATTTTGAGTGGGTTTAGGTTGAAGAGTGGAGAAAAACGAACATAGAAAATTTCACCCGGCCTTTCATAATTCTCTAGATTATTTCGGCAAACAATGGTAAGCCAGTTTTGGTAATGCAAAGTGGCACCGAGCAAACATTTAGAAAACTGGGTATAACATTCTTTCTTTTATATATATATATATATATATATTTTTTTTTTAATTATATCACCCCAAGCAAGGCGGTAATGCCACTGAAGCGCAAGGGGCTACCTAAGAATGAAAAGATTGGAAAAGAGAAAGCCGGAAACCACATTCTAAACAGGGAACAAGGGATGAGCCTCTACACCTGTTCAATAGACGCGGGTGGAGTGGGAACCGGGCGATAGTTTAGCCTATATGTGTGTGTGTGTGTGTGTGTGTGTGTGTGTGTGTGTGTGTGTGTGTGTGTGTGTGTGTGTTTTATAATGAACTGATAGCACAGAAAAGGAAATACGGATTTAAACAAACATAATTTCATGTTAATTTTTTTTTTAATATCCAGGCCTAGGCTGCCTTTCGGTCAACGCTTCGTCAAGGACAAATCTTTGGCAACTCTTTGGCACCAATCTGTTATAATCAAAGTTCCTAACGATTGGTCCCTGACGAAGGGTTGACCAAAAGGCAGCCTACGCCTGGATATTAAAAAAAATGAACATGAAATCATGATTGTTTATATATATATATATATATATATATATATATATATATATATATATTGTCATCCGCAGACAGATCTGTTTCGCTGCATCACAGCTCATCAGTACGGTTAGACTCCGATGGCTTTTTAAACCAGGATTGAAACCCGACCGAATTGGCGTCAGTCGGCGATTCTGCCTCTGGGCTATGGGCGTTCGGTGGAAGAAGGCAGACTTTTTAGCGCATACATTATCATTATACGCGCCCAATATATAAGTGTGTGTGTGTGTGTGTGTGTGTGTGTGTGTGTGTGTGTGTGTGTGTGTGTGTGTTATGATAATAGCATACTGCAACTCAAAAGTTATTAAGTTTCGGTGTTCAGTACATCATCATCAGATAGAGAAATGTGGTTCATTCACTTGGTCGCATATATATTGATAAGGAAACATAAAATAACAAAATTAAACTTAAAAATAAAAAAAAAGTCCCCATATTTGATGATTGTAGTGGAGAGGGAGGTTATTATATTTTAAAGAATTGTGGATGTAGACCAGTGAATATTGGGGCAGAGTGTAGCGATATAAACCAGACAGGACTAGTCAATCATATAAAATAAGAATTGAACAAACTGTAGCTAATGTATCATTTTAGATGCTACAAGATTGAAAATAAAAAAAAATTAGAACAACTAAAAGAATAAAAAATTTGTCTTAAATGGTTTTGATAATATAAAAAACAATTTTGAAGAAGACGTAAGGCCATAGAATTAAATTTTCAAAGCAGAATTACTAGATTATAGAGATGACTAGTAGTTAAAGTAAGCGTGAACAGCAATTTAACATTTATAAAGTTTAGTTTTAAGGCATATATGAATAACTGAAAGGGGACTGTTTAAAATTCTAGAAAATAGTAAGTAAATAGAGATAATCTTATATACATTTAAGAATATGAATAACAATGATTATTATACATTTTACCATCCAAAATATTTTGCGCAAAATATTTTGGATAGTAAAATGTATAATAATGTATGTGCCTGTTTGTATAGAATTGCTTGTCTGTTTAGATGCATGGTGTAGAGTAACGTTAGTCAATATATATATATATATATATATATATATATATATATATATATATATATATATATATATACTCTCACAGCCTAATTGAGCACTCTGGAAGAATGGTAGACTTCGAAAAACAGTAGCTACTCTGGCATCTACGCATCGTTCATTCAGCAATGAATTAGAACACTCTCAGCTATTGGGCGTGTATAATGATAATATACACGGTAAAAAGTGTGCCTCCTTCTACCGAGCACCCATAGCTCAGAGGTAGAATCGCCGACTGACGCTAATTCGGTCCGGTTTCAATTCTGGGTTAAACGCAATCGGAGTCTAACCGTGCTGATGAGCTGTGATACAGCGAAACAGATCTGTCTGCGTATGACTATATATATATATATATATATATGTGTGTGTGTGTGTGTGTGTGTGTGTGCGTTTTAATATACGTGTCACGTGTATGAAAGCAATGAATAATTTTTAAATATATGCGTGAGCAATATTTTGGATAGTAAAAAACGTGTAATAGTGTATGTGTGTTTATGCAGAAAAGCTTATCTGGCTAGGTTATCTTAGACAGTAACATTAGTTTATACACACACCTATATATAAATGTTTCATTAAAAACGACCGACAAGACGTTTTTTTTTAATTTAATTTTTGCAGTATTCTTACATGTTTCCTTTGTGCTATAAGGAAAAATGTTCCACAGTTTTTTTTGTTTGTTTTTTTTTTCAAGCGTTTTCACTCTCCTCACTGGTCATTTTCAACGATTTTTATTTTTCCGATATTGTTATTTTTCTGGTGTAGTTATTTTGTCCTTGTGTTTTTGACTGTAATGTAATTTATGTTATGTTTTTGAAAAGAAGCGATCTCGTGACGCACTCAACTAGACGTCGGGTGAGAATCTGTTTATTTATTTATTTTTTAACTTTTAAAACTCCATTTCCACTGTTAATTAATGTAAGGTTGATGGTAGAAGAAAATTTTTTGATATATATTGCCTCTCTTATCGCGAAATGCTTTTGTTATTGTGATTTAAATAGTATTTTTATATTTCCAACCTATAGTTTTCTAAGAGTTCTAGTAAGTTATGGGTTAATAAATGTTTTTTTTTTATTCAATGTTGTTACATCGGTAGCATATGAGGTGACAGCCCAGTGAAGTGGTATTATAGCCAATATAGATAATTGATTTATGACGTGAAACAAAGTTTTGTACAGGGCATTGAAATTAGTACACTATATTAGACATCGCTAGTTCAGATTTAATGGGGTTATTTTGGTTAGAAAAAACAAGTTTTTTAGTTTTCCATTTCCTATAATATATTATAAATTTTATGTTTTTAAGGAATTAAAGCAGAAATATGGTGTTTAATATTTTCTGTTTTATACGTATTGATCATATTACCATTTCTTTGATAGACGACATATATTATACTAGACATCGTTAATTTAGATTTGATGGGGTCATATTAATTAGAAACAGTTTGTAGTCTTCCAATTTCTATAATATAGATTTTACATGTTTTTGAGGAACTACGGCAGAAATATGATGTTTAATAATTTTTCAATAGTAGTATTGGCCATACTACTATTTCTTGGGATGTGCGTTGTGGCGCAGTGGATATCGCCTCGGAACGAGAAATCGGAGAGCTGAGTTCGAATTTCAGTTGAATTTCTTGCATTCACTTACTCGCAAATACCCTTGGGAAAGGTATTAATCCGTCTATTTCTTCCAGTTATGGGTTAAATAGCAGGACAGATTAGGTTCTATAGCCTTGGTTGGCAATCAGTCTACCGCAGAAAGCAATGGCAACCTACTGCGGGATAATCTTCTGCTCAGTCAGTCATGTCTCGAAAGAGACATGATCGCCCAAGCGTGTATCATGTATGGCAATTAACTAACTGACTATTTCTTTGTGTGAACGCCTTACATGCCATTTATGTAACAACAGTGCAAGAAAAAATATTTATTAACCCATAATTTATAAAAGTAGTTAAATAGTTGCCCATGACTCTTATAGGCACAGTGTTTCAGCCATGTATCTTCTGGAGTTCAGTGTTTTGCTTTCTAGGGGATATCATGGACGTGACTATTATTGTGTTATTTATGTCCCTGCGATGACCAAACACGTCCCTTATTACCGAACTATGGCGAGGAATTGAATAAACGACGTATCACAAGAAGAGGAATGTGACCTTATAATTTTTTAAAGAATTTCATTTGAAAATCTCGCATGAAATGTTTGCTTATTTCGCAAAGGAGACAGAAAAAGGTTTAATATCAAGCCAGATGGAATCAATGTGTTCAAATCTCGGATGAATTCCCTACCCCCGGAAAAGGCATTAATCCACACCCCTGAATATCAAAAACCTGTCCGACCTCAATTAAACCCCAGTTTTTGGCACAGTCAAAATAGATGTGACTGAGAAACTGGGCAAACACCTATTCCGTAACTACATTACCATACAGATACTGTAGGACCAGTAAAAAGCCGTTATATCCATTAACAGTCTTGACAACGTTTACGACTCAAAATTAGAACTCAAAAAGCCGAGTTCTAATTTTTTTTTAATCATATCACCCCGAGCAATGCGGTAACGCTACATAGGAGTGAAAAGATTGGAAAAGAGAAAGCCGGAAACCATATCATAAACAGGGAACAAGGGATGAGCCTCTTCACCTGTTCAGTAGACGAGGGTGGAGTGTGAACCGGGCGATAGTTTAGTCTATCTACTCCAATTGAAAAAAAAGAAAAAAGTGAGAAGACTGGAAAAGAGAAAAAACCGGAAACCGCATCCTAAACAGGAAAAAAGGGATGAGCCTCTTCACCTGTTCAATAAACATGGATGGAGTGTGAACCGGGCAATAGTTTAGTATATCTGCTCCAATTAGTCTATCTACTCCAACCAGTCGGGTTTGTTATATTCAATTACACGCAAATACTTTTGAGAAAATGAAGAATTTATCACTTCTCCCCCCTTCAACTGTGGACTAATGAGCAGTATATGTATCATTTTTCTTTCCAAAAATTTCTTACGCTCTAAAAACATTTTCTGGTTTTATATAACCTGCAAAATATTGATAAACCTTAAAAAATAATTTAATTTTTTTTTTTAAATATCAATCAATTGGCAGGAAGTTAGTGACAGTAAATCAAATTCTTGGTAAAATTGTCTACAGACTATTTGGTCCCTAAAAAAAATTACAGAAACGGAATTATTTTTGTTCTTAAGTACAAGCTGTGTCGCCTCACTGTGTGGTAATTGTTAATAAGGTAGCTGAGTAACTCATTTCTTCATTATTATCAATTGATGTTTTAACGGATACACAACATAGTGGAAGGTTTCATCTACAAAATATACATTTTCACATTTAACTATGCAGCGGTTAAACAACATAGGTAGTCTTGTGAAACAATTAGGTAGGTTAAAAGAATAGCTTTAGACACGGAAACAAAACAACAGGAACGCCCACGAAAGGTAATGAGGGAAGGTGAAAAGAAATCGCTAAAAGAAGGGTGTGGTCGTCAGGGAAAAGAACAGCCTAAGAGGCAAACTACGAATTGAAGACAACCAACTACGAGATGAGATATCAGCTCGGAATGAGAAATCGAACAGCCAAGTATGAATTCCATTCGAATTCGTTTCATTTACTTACGCACAAATAACCTTGGTATAGATATTAATCCATAGCTTCTTTTTCCAGAATAGCAAGACATTGGCTTCTATAGCCTTGATTGGCAACCAGTCTACCGCAGAAAGAAATGGCAACCTACTTCCGGAAAATCTCGGCCTAGTCAATCATGTCTCAAAACAGGCATGATCGCCCAAGCGGGTATCACGCATGGCAATTAACTGACCGACCAACTGACTGACAAAAATTTTAAATATCTCGGAAGTGTTTTTAAAAGGAGACGGAAAATATGACACCGAAATCTGAAGAAATATTGGAACAGCAAAAGTTGTTTTCAAGATCTAAGCGAATTGAAACAGAAAACAAATCGTGAGAAATAAAGAAGAGTGTACTGAACTGCTATGCAATATAAGTCCTTTTATATCTAAACTTATTTATAAATGGAACTTTGTCTGTGTGTGTGTGTGTGTGTGTGTGTGTCTTGTGTGTGTGTGTGTGTGTGTGTGTGTGTGTGTATCCGTTACCTATAGACTCCAAAACGGCTGAACCGATTTTCTTGAAAATTTACAGTTGTACTATAAGCGTCTGCGAGTGTTTTTAGCTAGGTTTTGTGTCGAGGTACCCTCGATAAATATCGAAAATCGATAATCGAAAAAAAATCGGGTTCTAGAAGGTGTGGTCCAATTTTAATTAAATTTGATCCACTCATACACAAAACCATAAGAAACGATATTCAGAAGTTTCAAGGTTGCAGTTCTTACAATTGTGCAGAAAATTTGATATCAATACCAGGAAATTAAAATTTGACTTACATCCATTCATTTTTCTTTCAGTCTACGGTTTCGCTTTAACTGGAATCAACTATTGCTTTTTAGACTTTCGTGCCAACGTCCAAAGAGTCTGAGCTCCAGGACCATGGATTAGTTTTAAAGCTTCCATTACACCCGAGCAACGCCGGGCTATACTGCTAGTTTCAGATAAAGAAGACTTAAACTAACAGAAATGTGGTTCTACAGAAGGATTATGAGGATACTATGAACTTAACATGCGAGAAACGACGAAGTTTTAAGGGAAATGACAAGAAAAAAGATACATACTTGAAATCAGAACGTGACAATCAAGATTTTTTTTTTCAAGTAGGCTTTGAAAATTTGAAACTTCCAGGACAAGCAAGAGTGACTGCAGAGAATAACTTAGCTAAGGAATTTATGTAAAAGTTTAGCAGAGCAGGGTTTAGAAGAAAACATTTACTAAGGGCCAGAAAGGATAATACGTTGAAGATGTCCATGAATCTTCTATAGTATGAAGAGATATGATACATAGAAAAATAATTATAAATATTTCTTCGAAGATGATGAATTCGGGACAAAGTCACCTTCTGGTTACATTCTATGAATAAATTAGTAAAATAAAAAAATAAATAAATCTCTAATATTGAATGTGGTTCCACAGAAGGATACTAGAGATACCATAGCCCGGATTTGTGAGTAACGATGAGTTTTTAGAGAAGTGGAAACAAAAAGGAAATTTATACTTCACATCAGAAAGATATAGTTAAAATTTAGAGGGCACATAATGAGAAAAGAGGGCTTGGAAAATCTGATACTCACAGGGCAGACTGAAGGCAAGAGGGACAACGCATAACATGCTTAGTGAGCCTGAGTAAATAGATGGCGGAACAAGGTTTAGAAGAAATGACAGGACGACAAAACTTATTAAGAGCTACAAAGAACAGGGAAGTTTGGAGAGTCACTATCGCCCGAAATGACACGGCACACAACGAAGAAAGCTGTTCTGACGGGCTGAACTCATCGGCAGCAAATATGAACATGATTATTTTTCTTTTCTCGTTTTTGTAATGATTATTATTTTTCTTGATAAGTTTTTAAATTCTTTTTTCTTGAACAATTCAGTTTTGAAGCGAACGGGGAATAAAAAGGTAAATAGAAATACTTACTTGTGATAGATCTGCGTCCAAATAGCCCGAGTGGCAAAATGATAATCCGTAGCACGAATCACGATTTCTAAGAAGTGTAGGTAAAACTACCTTAAGCCTGATTTAGCCCAAACAATTAAAATCTCAGCACGATTTGTGTAATTGTTATTCAAATCGAGATAAAAGGCGATAAGGGAGAATTTGAATTTAGTCAAGTTATGAGAGGTCTAAACAGAAGGGGTCAGTCTATGGTATCCGAAAGGTCAACAAGAGCATTAGATACGATTTCATATTAGGCCTATTATCATTATTTCATGGCCAAAAAAAAAAAAAAAAAGAAAACAAACAAACAAACAAAAATTCTTATTCGTATCTTTGTTATGGATTACACATTGGCTTCTTGCGGCCATCTATAAAATCTGATTTCAAACACCAACTTTATAATAGTCAAATTTATGAATTGATTTATAACTTCAACTGAAGTCTTAACATTGTTATCATAGATAGATAGATAGATAGATAGATAGATAGATAGATAGATAGATAATCAACAAGCATAGATAGATAGATAGATAGATAGATAGATAGATAGATAGATAGATAGATAGATAGATAGATAATGGCATAAATATGTAGATACAGACAGGGATAACTATTAGATAAATAGAAAATCAAGTAGCATAGCATAACATTTATACATAGATAAATAATCAACAAGACTGGCAAAGATATATAGATAATTAACAAGCATTGGATAGCATAGATAGATAGATAGATAGATAGATAGATAGATAGGGTTTCGTACATACATTTTTTTATTATCGTTTATTCCCAAGCAAGGCAGTACTACCACTGGTGCCTCAGGGTTTACATAGGTGGTGAGAGAAAAAAAGAATAACAAGGTACAAGGATATAGGAGAAAGGATAAGAGAAATATGGGAATCAAGGATATGAAAGATGACAACTGACATTGCACTTAAACGGAAGGGAAGCCAGTATATGGAATGGAGTTACACATGCAGGAAATGCGAGAAAACGAAACTACTAGATTAGAAATGGTTTCATTTGACTGTTTTGTCTGTAAAAAGGTGGGACCTAGTTGTCCATCTAGTAACTCGAATAAATTCGGAGAACCAGGACGATAAGCTCGTAAAAGAGAAGCCTTGAAATAGTTGTAGAAAATAAAGAAGGAATCCATATCCAGTCGACGAGAAAGTGACTGAATTCTAGCTTCCAGACCAGGATCGATTACAATGCAGATCATTCTTTGGATTTTGTGAAGAATCCCTAGGTGAATAGCAGGAGCACCCGACCAGATATGGCAACAATATTTAATACACGGACGAATGGTAGATGTGTACATGTGCAACATTAATTCTGACGAGAAAAAACTTCAGGCCCGACACAGTGACACAACCTTCCTAGATATAAATGTAGCTATTGATTCGATTTAGTCGTTCCACTTGAGTTCGACTGAGAGAATGAGGCCGAGGAGGTGCAGTTCGTTTCTCTACAGTTTATAAAGAAAAGCAGCATCGGTTTGGAAGCATTCAAATTTACGAGTTATTTTTTACACCAGACCTCTCCAGATAGGAAGTCTTTTTCAAGATCAGCAGAGAGGTTTACTGACAGATTTCTTATTGAGAATGGAGTAAATGATGATGTCATCTGCATAGATACATACTTGGCAACTGATTACATCAGGAAGATTATTAATAAAGATCAGGAAAGCGTAGAACCTAGGATAGAGCCTTGAAGGACGCCTGCGTTTGTATGATAGGATCTGGAAGCATGCCAGTTCAATACGTTGTTTATTACGCGATTGAATAAGAAAGATTGGATTAAATCGAACAAATGTTCAGTCATACTATAGCCCTGTAGCTTGCGCAGAAGACCAGTGTGTTAAACACTGTCAAACAATTTCGAGATATCAAGAACAACAGCTCCAGCTTCGGCGTTCTTATCACGAGCATGATATATATATATTCGGTGATGATCGTTTAGCATATCAGCGATAAACCTGACGAAGCGGAGGCCACACTGTTTGTAAGAGATCGTAGAATGTGAGATGAACCACTTCAAAATTGACAATGGCCTCGGACACTTTGCCAAAAATCGGTAAGAAGATGATAGAGTGATGATTAGAGGGGTTAGAGAGCTGTCCAGAGTTTTTAAAGACCAGAACTACAGAGGAGGGCTTTCAACGAGCAGGAAAGCAAGAAGCAGCAAGGCAACAGTTGGAAACTTTAGAGAGGACAGAGGAGAGTTCAAGGGCATATTTTGTTAGGACGATGACTGGAGTTTCGTCATCTCCACATGCCTTATGGAAGTCAAGCTTAGAAAATATTTTAGAGACCAAAGAGTGGATTATGTATATGTCACTCAGTTGTGTCTCGGTTTTAGGTGGAAAGTCGGGTGTGGGTACTCCAGACGAGTCAAATGTGAGGTTGGATGAGAATTTGCGAGCAGAGCACTTACCCTTGTCCGCTGTGGCTATGAAGACATCAAATACATTGAATAAAGGAGGGATTGCAGGTTTGCATATTTTAATACTAATCTTTGGAACCAAACTACGCTGCCTCGTTTTATCAAAAACAACAACTTAGAATAATTTAGAATCCACTTGCATTCATAACAAGCAGAGAAAAAAATGACGCCTATTGTAGTCAGACGCGTCGCTCTGGTGAAACCGGGAGAAGTTATTTCTGTTATTCCTGTGGGCACTAGCGACCGAATAAGCAGAAAAGAACGAAAGGGATAAATGAGGTTTAAGTCAGGACTTGTTTGCTGGGACGAAAGCATCGATGCCAGCTTTCACCGAAGAGGAGACCTCAGAGTCGTAATCATCAACAAGTGACTAAACGTCACAAAGGAAATCGCTGAACGACTCCCTGTCCATTCTTTGATAACAGTAAGATATTTTTCTGGTAGAAGGTTCCTAGGGAGAGTGGAAGCGGAAAGAGAAATTAACGGAAACCACAGCATGATCGGAAAGCCAAGAGGGCAGAGCTGCATGGCATAGCAAGAGTCACAGATAGAAGTAAAGCATATTTCTAGTGAAATAGCATGTTCGTGAGGGACACTGGGGAAGCGTGTGAGAAAATTCACCACTGACATGAGAGACTGAGTGATTGACAAGTTCAGAGTATGGACGCTATCAAGATCAGTGACAGAGTTTTTCAGCCAATTGCTATGGTGGGTATTGAAGTCAGCTAACGCAAATATACCTGCGAACGTGTGAGAGGATATTGGCCTTGTCTATACTATCTGAAATACTGTCTATGAAGGATCAACCAGGAGAGGAAGAGGAGCGGTAGAGAAAGAAACGATAGCTAACTGAGATTACTAGAGAAAAACAGAGACACATTTAACAATGGTCAGGAGAGTCAAGAGAAATTACCCTAACCAGAGAGAGATGTTCGCTGACATATATACTTACATACATTCATCTAAACTAATATAATAACTGGAATTTTGTCTCTGTGTGTGTGTCAGTGTGTGTGTGTCCGTTACCTATAGTCTC
Source organism: Ascarosepion bandense (assembly GCA_037127315.1). Classification (NCBI taxonomy): domain Eukaryota; kingdom Metazoa; phylum Mollusca; class Cephalopoda; order Sepiida; family Sepiidae; genus Ascarosepion; species Ascarosepion bandense. The sequence continues at coordinate 37,043 of JBBBDQ010001558.1, read as the reverse complement.
CGAAACGGCTGAACCAATTTTCTTGAAAATTTATACAGTTGTACTATAAGCGTCTGCTAGAGTTCTTAGCTAGGTTTTGTGTAGAGGTACTTCCGATAAATATCGAAAATCGATAATCGAAAAAATCGTGTTATAGAAGGAGAGGTCCGAATTTAATCAAATTTGATACACTCATAGACAAAGACATAAGAAACGATATTCAAAAGTTTCAAGGTTGCAGTTCTTACAATAGTGCAGAAAATCGATAATATATATATATATATATATATATATATATATATATATAAAGCAAAATGTTTGTGTGTGTGTCTGTTTATCTGATTGTATCTCTGTATTTGTTCAGCCCTTTTATTTTAGTTTTTGCTTCGGGTTTGGCTCTACGTAAATATAATTGTAGTCCTTAGTCTCAGCCATGATACCATTTACTCAGAGGACTTATTTAGCCTTCAAAATTCAGTTTACGACTAAAAAATCTTATTTGTTATCGATACCAGGAAATCAAAATTTGACTTACATCCATTCATTTATTTTTTCAGTCTACGGTTTTGCTTTAACTGGAAACAACTATTGCTTTTTAGTCTTTCGTGCAAACGTCCAAAGAGTCTGAGCTCCAGGGCCATGGATTAGTTTTAAAGCTTTCACTACACCCGAGCAACGCCGGGCTATACTGCTAGTAGATAATAATTAATCATAGATAGATAGATAGATAGATAGATAGATAGATAGATAGATAGATAGATAGATAGATAGATAATCAATAAGTATACAAACACTACCGGACATAATTGTTAGGTCACCCCAGTTTATTATTAAAAATGATGTATTTCATACTATTTTTAGTATTTATTGCCTCGTGGATAATTCTAAATGAAAATGGAATGGCTCTTTTGCTATTATTACTTTGCAAAATTTTACAAGACAGACAGGAAGCTTTTGCTTCGGCCAGCCAATAAGAAGAGACTAGCATGGGGAAGAGCGCACAAAAGCTGGACACCAGAAAAGTTCATTTGATGCACCTGTTATTGTGCAGTATTAACAAAAGAACCATTCTATTTTCATTTATAATTTTCTACTGGGCAATAAGTTCTAAAAATAGTATGAAATACAATATGTTCTTTATAAAACTGGGGTGGCCTAATAATTATGACCGGTAGTGTACATACATAGATAATCAACAAGCATACATAGATAGATAGATAGATAGATAGATAGATAGATAGATAGATAGATAATGAAGTGACTAGGATAGATAAATAGATAAATGGATAGATAGATAATGAAGCAACTAGGATAGATAGATAGATAGATAGATAGATAGATAGATAGATAGATAGATAGATAACGTTGTATACCTATCTGTATACAGGAATGGCATGTTCCTATTCTTTTATATACCTGGGCACTATTAGAGTAGTATAGTGGAGTAATTATACTGGCTATTAGTCGCTACTCTCTGTCTTTCTCACTGCCTGCGGCAGGAGTAAACCAGACTGGGCATTGCCGAATGGTAGAGCTACGTCTGGGGAAAATCGACAGTAGTTCTGACATGGCCTTGTGCAGGGTCAACGGGATATTTTTGCTAAGTTTAAGGGCTCGGAGACTTCACTTTAAAAATAGCCTTGTGTCGCATTCCGCCTATGTGGGGAGTCAAATAAATACAGTAGAGTAGTTATACTGACTAGTAGTTAATAGCAGAGTGCGAGTTTTCTATATGTGATAACTATTATTCCCTACCTCTGTTTTGGGGTTTTACTCACGCGGTAAATTTTTAGGGTTACAACATTGGCGTCGAAAATCGCGCAGTCTCCCAAAATACAACATTGGCGTCGAAAATCGCGCAGTCTCCCAAAATACAACATTGGCGTCGAAAATCGCGCAGTCTCCCAAAATACAACATTGGCGTCGAAAATCGCGCAGTCTCCCAAAATACAACATTGGCGTCGAAAATCGCGCAGTCTCCCAAAATACAACATTGGCGTCGAAAATCGCGCAGTCTCCCAAAATACAACATTGGCGTCGAAAATCGCGCAGTCTCCCAAAATACAACATCGGCGTCGAAAATCGCGCAGTCTCCCAAAATACAACATCGGCGTCGAAAATCGCGCAGTCTCCCAAAATAAAACATTGGCGTCGAAAATCGCGCAGTCTCCCAAAATACAACATTGGCGTCGAAAATCGCGCAGTCTCCCAAAATACAACATTGGCGTCGAACATCGCGCAGTCTCCCAAAATACAACATTGGCGTCGAAAATCGCGCAGTCTCCCAAAATACAACATCGGCGTCGAAAATCGCGCAGTCTCCCAAAATACAACATCGGCGTCGAAAATCGCGCAGTCTCCCAAAATACAACATTGGCGTCGAAAATCGCGCAGTCTCCCAAAATACAACATTGGCGTCGAAAATCGCGCAGTCTCCCAAAATACAACATTGGCGTCGAAAATCGCGCAGTCTCCCAAAATACAACATTGGCGTCGAAAATCGCGCAGTCTCCCAAAATACAACATTGGCGTCGAACATCGCGCAGTCTCCCAAAATACAACATCGGCGTCGAAAATCGCGCAGTCTCCCAAAATAAAACATTGGCGTCGAAAATCGCGCAGTCTCCCAAAATACAACATTGGCGTCGAAAATCGCGCAGTCTCCCAAAATACAACATTGGCGTCGATCATCGCGCAGTCTCCCAAAATACAACATTGGCGTCGAAAATCGCGCAGTCTCCCAAAATACAACATCGGCGTCGAAAATCGCGCAGTCTCCCAAAATACAACATTGGCGTCGAAAATCGCGCAGTCTCCCAAAATACAACATTGGCGTCGAAGATTTTGCCGTTTGCAAAAAATACGACATTTTGTCGTCAAAGATTACGGCTTCCGTCAAATTCAGCCCTTTGGTAAAGAAGTTTGTGGTGTTCACGAATACAACATTTTATTGTCAAAGATTTTGGTGACGAGATTTTTCGTGGCGAAAATGTTGGCCGACCTTAAAAAACATCCCCAATTCAACATTTTGTGTCGAAGTTTGTGGGCCGTACTCAACCAAACTTTCGCTCCACGAACATAGTATCGGATAAAACGCAGAGGAAAAGTTACTAAGTCAAACGATGGTTTTCACATAAAGTACACCAAAGAACATTGGTAAATGAAGATCAAATATATAAAGAATTTTTTGGCTACAAAAGATTTTCAAGTGATATCTATCAGTTGCGCAAAGCAAGAGTCAAACGAAAAAAATTAAATGAGTTTGAGTGACAGTGTGGAAAAATATGGAGGAATTTAAAAAAGAGTTGTTGGGAATTTTAAAGCAACAACTAGAATAACAAAAGCAGCCGTAACAAATGCTAATAAATTTCGAGGAATTGTTTATGAAAAAGCGGGAAATGTTTTCAAGTAACATTCATAACAACGATCTGAGTGTGATCTTTTCAGAAATATATATCGTGAAAGCGATAACAGTTTAACTACAGGCCTGAGGAAAACGTAACATTTACATTGTATTACCGTAAATACGAAGACACTTACATAAGACTGCATAAATTGGTCGAATCAGAAAAAACTCAGACTCGTTTTACAAAAATTAGGCGATGTCAAACATACGAAGTTCATGAATGATGTTCTACCAAAGATAAGTGACTTAACATTTAATAAAACTGTTACGTTACTTTCGAATCAGTTCAGCCCGAAAACGTCATTATTCCATGAGAGAAGAAAGCGTATGACTTTACAGATAAATGACGAGGAAGACTTTACTACGTTCGCAAGTATTGTGAAATTATAAATGCGACAAATTCAAATTGGCAGAACTAAGTCCAGCCAATTTCAAATGTTTAATATTTACGCAAGGTAAAAGACACGCAAATAAGGAGGACGGTTCTAAATAAACTCGAAAACGAACCCAACTTGACGCTGCGAAACCTGGCAGAAGATCTTCAGAGATGTATAACTATTCGGCAAGACGATAAAAATATTGAAATAAACGCTGTGTTGCCCGTCAAAAATAAAACCGTGAAGAACAAAGTCATTACTTCAAACCTTTGCTACGCTGTGGTCTGCATTTTTATAATGTTTGCCTATTCAAAAAACAGGGACTGCTTTTGCTGTGGCAAAAATGGACACTAAAAACCTAACTGCAAGGTTAAAATTAAAACGCGATGAGGAATCATCGAGCCACAATACCAGAAAGTTTATACAGGTTAATTTCAAGTAACAACTAGACAGTGGTTCTGATTTAAACATAATAAAATATTATACTTGGAGGAAGAAAAAAACATTAATGGTTTCAAATAAAATATCTCGTACTGTCACAGGTGGTAAAATTAAATCCGTAATTGAATGTATTGCGAATGTAACGTTAAACAAATAAACTTTAAAATTAAAAATATTCTTAATGAAAAACACAAATAGTCAATTTGGTACAGATTGGATGAAAAAATTCAAATTGTGGAACTGTACATTTAATTTATTTAACCAAAACGTGAGGTCTACCAACGAAACGGAAGATTTAAAAAGAACAAGTGGGCTTGGCAGGTGTAACAAAATCGAGCTAAAAGAAGGCGTACAACCAGTTTTCTAAAGATAAAAAAAGAAATGTACCTTTGCTACTATCTATGCTATGTAATCCAATGCTTGTTAATTATATATATATATCTTTGCTATACTTGTTGATTATTTATCTATGTATAAATGTTATGATATACTACTTGGTTCTCTATCTATCTAATAGTCATCTCTGTCAATATTTATATATTTATGTCATTATCTATCTATCTATCTATCTATCTATCTATCTATCTATCTAAAAAAAAAATAACAACGAGCTTGATAGACTTGGGAAAATTGGTGTCTTGTCCAAAGTCGAGTATAGCGCATGGGATTCGCCGACAGTACAGATTTTTAAAAAGTCGAAAGAGATACGAGTCTGCGCGGATTTTTCAACGATTTTAAACAATGCTCTCATTGATTATCATTACCCACTTCCGGGGCCGTAAGAGGTTTTTGCGCAGCTCAGCGGAAGTAAGATTTTATTCAAAATAGACCTTAGTGACGCATATCTTAAAATTCAAGTTGATGAAGATGTACAAAATTTCTGACCATAGATACACATAGAAGATTATATAAATTTAGTTTTGCATTAAAGTCGCTCCAGCTATCTTCCAACAAGTCATGGACACGATGATAAGTGGCCTTGATTTCGCAGTCGCATAACTTGGTGATATACCTTGGTGCCGAGAAGTAAAAACACAGAGAAACACGAGAAACATGATTTTGAAGTATTTAAAAGAATTCAGGATTATGGATTCAGGCTAAAGGACGAAAAGCGTGAATTTTTTATGGACAAGATTAAGTATTTTGGTCAGATTATTGACAAGGATGGCAGAAGATTTAATCAAGCGCGTAATAGTGCTATTAAGAACATGCCCGCTCCTGAAAATGTCAGTTCTCTACAGAGTTTGTTGGGACTAGCTAAATGCTACAATATTTTTCTGAAAAACATCCATATTTTGAGAACAACGCTTCTATAAACTTTTGAAAGACTCAGAAGGAGTCTGGACATCGGAATGCCAGGAAGCATTTAAAAAAATTAAAACTATCCTAACTTCAGATTTATTTTTTTGCACACTACGATCCTAAAAACGAATTGATCGTGGCAAGTGACGAGAGTGGTTATGGTATCTGAGCTTGTATTATACATACAATCTATAACGGCTCTGTTAAACCGATTGCACATGGATTCAGGATACTTCTTCCAGCGGGGAAAAAGTACTTAGTAATAGAGAAGGGAAGTTTAAGGATTTTTTTTTTGCTCTTATAGAGTTCCATAGATATATTCACAGAAGAAAAATTACATTGCAGATGGATCATAAACCGTTGTTAGCGATTTAAGGGTAATAAAAAGATCACAAAACTCATCAAACTGACAGATTGCAACGTTGAGAAATCATTCTTCTAAATTATAACTTTAGAATGGAGTTTTTGCAGTCGACAGAGCTAAGACATACGGACGGATTGTCCAGACTGATTCCCAGGAATAATGAACCCTTAGAAGACACAGTCATTGCTACTCTATAATCAGATGATTTATAATATTTTGTGCAATACTGTGCGGAGACAACCTGCAACATTGGATGATATAAAAAGAAAGCACTGAATGACAAATTCATTATTGAAATTAATAAATTAAAAGAAAAGAATCAAAAAGATTCTAAAGTTTATTCAATATGTGACGACGTTCTCATGTACAGCGAAAGACTAGTGGTATGTCTAGCACTACAAAAAAGGATTCTGAAAGCATTCCATGCAGGGCACTCTTTTATATTCAGAACGTGATGAGAAACTATGTTTACTGGCGGCCTTTGAGATTTGAAAAGGGTATCACTTGACCGGCGGTCGAGAGCGAGAGAAAATTTTCTCGCCCCAAAATCATTTTACTCGACCGACTCCATTCATTTTCTTAATAGTCACTTTACGTAAACATAGCGTGAATCGCTAACGGAAAACTAAAAATGCAATTTTAATTAAAATTTCGAACGTGTTAAAAAGGATTTTAAAAAATTAAAAAAATAACAAAATTTGATCTTTCCTCTTAATAAGCATAAGTATTTTGATTATAAAACTTTGTTTGTATTAATTTTGAGCCCTTTTAACATCATAATATGCTGTTGTTGTTGTTTTTTTTTGTTTTTTTTTTACAATTGAGTGGAGGTACCTAAATTCGTAGTTTCTTTCTTCTGTTTGACTACAATCTCCATCTCATAGACGATAAAAAATAACAAATCTGTTTTTCTCAATGATTTTCTATAAGAAAATGACTTGTATTTGTTTTCGTTGCGTGGTTGAAAGGAGAATACGTATCTTTTTTCTTTCTTTCAAATGTTCTTTTATTTATATTCAGTATGAAGAACGTAATTAAACACTATGGTTGGTGGCGTATCATGGATAGAGACATTGAAACTTTGGTAAAGTTGTATAAATTGGGGTTTGGCAGACAAGTCACCATCAATTAACTTTAATCCATGACCAGAAAATGACAATCCTTGGTCACATCTTCATATTGTTTTTACTGGTCAAATGAATGGATCATATTATCTTATAGTCGTAGACAGCTTTTTAAAATGGCCAGAGACTGTCAGATATAATAAACCAAGCACGCAACAGTTTTTACTCGAACTGTTCACGAGGTTCCAGATTCAATTGTTCCTGATAATGGTACGCAATTTACGTTGAGAGAGTTCGAAGAATTCTGTAAGATGTTTGTCTCAAATCACATCACATTCACACCTTACCATCCAAGAAGTAACCGCCAGGTAGCGCGTATCGTGGATACGTTCAACCGAGCGTTAAAAAAGCCAATGGGGGATCCACAGATGCAATACAACAATTTCTGCAGGTGTATATGGTTACACAGTATAAAAACGCGCCTTCAGGCATGACGCCGACAGAGATTATGCTTGCACGTAAGATACGATCAGTGTTTGATAAATTGATTCCTAATAAGAAAAAAAAATGAGCATTAGGGAAAAAATCGGGAAGGACATTTATAATATTAATCAAAATGGGTTTTTTTTTTTTTTTTTTTTGCATGTATCGGTTGAATAAGACGTATTGGAAGCTCAGTACTATTTTCCGAAGAATCAAAAAATGAAATATATGGTTAAGGGAACAGAATTAGTGCATAAAAGACACTACAAATAAAATAAAAAAGCGGCATGGAGTTTAAGAGTACAATACGCCAGACGAGGTGGAACCTATGGATGTTCTCTTTGATAGATTCGACGTGACAATCCCGCCAAAATCTCATGAAATAGAGGCCAGGAAAAGGTGTAATAAAAGGAAAAAAAAGATACGGAAAAGGGACATCGACCCTAAAAAGAAAAAAATATTGACTCGGGGAAGAACCAATCTAAAAAGCAGGTGTTGTAACCCTACTTGTATACAGAAATGGGATGTTCCTATTCTCTTATATATGTGGACACTATTGGAATAGTACAGAAATTATGCTGACTAACAGTTACTAGCGGTGTAATTGCTTCACTCAGCGTGCAAAGCTTGCGTTTGGGATAACTATTATTCCCAACCTCCATTTTGGCGATGACTAACTAAATAACCTTTTAGAGTTACAACAGATAGATAGATAGATAGATAGATAGATAGATAGATAGATAGATAGATAGATATAAAAAACAATAGATAGATAGATAGATAGATAGATAGATAGATAGATAGAAATAGATAGATAGATAGATAGATAGAAAAAAACAATAGATAGATAGATAGATAGACAATAGATAGATAGATAGATAGAAAAAAATAATAGATAGATAGATAGATAGATAGATAGATAGATAGAAAAAACAATAGATAGATAGATAGATAGATAGATAGATAGATAGATAGATAGATAGATAGATAGATAGAAAAAAACAATAGAAAAAAAGAATAGATAGATAGATAGATAGAAAAAAACAATAGCTAGATAGATAGATAGATAGATATAAATAAAAAAACAATAGATAGATAGATAGATAGATAGATAGATAGATAGATAGATAGATAGATAGATATAAAAAAACAATAGATAGATAGATAGATAGATAGATAGATAGATAGATAGATAGATAGATAGAAAAAAACAATAGATAGATAGATAGATAGATAGATAGATAGATAGATAGATAGATAGATAGATAGATAATCAACAAGCATACATACATATATATGTAAAAATATACTCAGTTATAATCTGAGATTAAGGACAGAATGGTTAAATAAAATAAAGACAAGAGAAAAACTGTATTTTAAATCGCCTACGCGTTTCGTCCTGTGATGGACTTTATTAAGGCAAAAAGATGAAATGAGCTTTATTATTCTAAATTACGTATCTATAAACAGTGTTGGCAATCACAAATCCGCTCACAAATCATTTCAAAAGATTGACATATATATATATATATATATATTACGGAAATAAACGAATTTTGACGAAACTTTGGTTATAAACAACCAACAAATTGTCGGTTGCTTATAACCAAAGTTTCGTTAAAATTCGTTGATTTCCGTAACATGTTTACATTTGTTGACATTACGATACATTTCAGAGCAGATATGTTTGTTTACGATGGATCGAAAATTGTGTTATATAGGCTTAATAAAAACCTCGTCTAGACTGGAGGCTATTCGTGGCCGAGAGGTCTTAGACGTTACCAGACCAAATGGTAGCTTCCCCTACATAGATGGGGGTCGCAGGTTCGAATCCTGCCGAATGGCACACATTTTCGTAATAAAAATTTATCGTAAATAATCAGGCCGGTAGATATAGATATATAATACTGTTTCATTAAAAACAGAATATCTAGTTAAATACGAGTATCGATAAAAAATAATGTTAAAAAAACAATTAATTTCATATATATATATATAATGAAATGGCTGACAACTCGTATTCGAGGCTACCCGTCTACCGGGGTGGCTAGCTAATCGCCATTGCAGACGCCTACTCAGGCACACTTCAACTCCCACAGAGTCCACCTGCAACTATGCTGATCGGACCTTAGAGTTTCTAAGAGATAGTGCGTTATCTAACGGGAAAACAGTTTGATCAAGGCCAGTACGTTCAAACCTTCGACCACAATGAGCGACTTTGCGCTAGCACAGCCATCGACGGTCCCTCAAAAGGAGCCGTCTGCCCGTTTTCACTCACAAAGCTTGGGTCAACCCGTGGTATGGTTTTCAGGCATGTTCCAAAGGTGCCGCACCTCCTCCAGACCGATAACATCAAGAAATCACCTTCCTGGCAAATCGACCATGGTGAGATTCGAACTCGAACTTCATGATCAGAAAGCGAACGTTCTCGTCCACGCACGCATAAGATAAATACATATATACATACATAGCATGTGCCGTGTAGTGCAAGGAATATCGGCTCTAAATAAGAGATCAGTGAGCCGATTTCGAATTCTAGTTGAATTCGTTGCATTCACCCGAGAAAGATATTAATCCATCTCTTCTCTCTCCAGGACAGATTGGGTTCTACAGCCTTTGGTGGCAACCAGTCCATCGCAAAAAAAAAAAAAAAATGGCAACCTACTGACAAAAAATATCTTCTGCCTATTTAGTCATGGTTTAAACGAATATATCACTTAACTAACTGACTACTACTGACTAACTGGTTACAAAAACGTTGTTGGTGAAAATTTAGCAGGAAATGACAAGCACAAAATAACTCTGAGTTGCCAAAGCTTCAATAGCAAAAAATATAAATAAATAAATAAAAATAAGAAACAAAAATAATATTCCCTCCACAGAAACGTGAAATTTAATAGTTCTAATAAGCAAAATAACTAAATATTTCAAAATTAACTTCAGTGGACTTGAAGGAGCCTTTGTTTTGAAATTGCTAAAATCGCTGATTTCAGCCCTATTTTTAGTCATCCATCATCACGATGTAAATCTTTTTTGTTAAAAAAATTTTCAAAAATTGAATATACCTTTCTGAAACTTTATTCGTGGAATATTAGTTGATTTAAATTTTGATTAATTGGATTTGAAATCGATATTACTTACTTTTAGTTTAACATATCGTAGAAATTCATTTTCAACACAGCATAAGCTATTTATCAAAGGTATTGACAGTTTGACTGACAGACTGATTTTTTTAGGATATTTTATTTTTGCTAGATAGATCTGTAAAAATTGCTTCAGATTTATAACGTAAGTGAATTTTACATCATTTTTAACGACTATCTTAAACATTTAGGAAAACATCTCCGTATTCTGATGTTTTATTAAATTTCAGGTGATTTGGTTTAAATTTGCTTTTGCCATTGTTCTCATTTTCTGATAATGTCCTATGTGAATGTTCGTATTAACAAAAAAAAAACGGCACGTTTATACACATAAAAAATTTAAATTCTTTTTACAATATTTGTGACCGTTAAAATGTGTTATGGGGGAAACACCTATTCTTCAGATAATGGACTCTCCCTCCTATATTAAGAGTTAACAGGAAGTTAATGGGAGAAGTTCTTAAGAAGTTCTTGGGAAGTTCATAGGAGTTCTTTAGAGTTATATTGGAGTTCAGTAGAACTACTAGGCAGTTGATATTAGTCGGCAGTTAGCCGAATACTAAGGAGTCAGCTTTCAGTGGAAGATTACGAAATTCCTAACATTTTGGGTGCGTTAAGTCGAATAGCAACCGACATAGCACGATTATAACCTTCAGTGCGAAAACTAGTCCACAACACAATGTAATAAGATTTTCCATTTATGGTTAGTAAATATATATTTTACTTAAAAAATATATCACCTAACCAGGACAAATTCAGATAAAATTTTAAAACCTTTAACAATTCATATATTATTTTAATTGGAAATTAAAAACAAAAATTAAATAATTCTTGTAAAAAATCATTTTTCTTCTAGTTCTATGGACCCTGTCTTTTCAGAACCTAGGCGATCATGATTTTCCAAGTCTCCCTATCCCTGGTTGCTTTTAGTACGCTTTTTCAGGTTACACCAAACAACCCTCGTTCTGTCATCTACCTGCTTAGGCACTTCAAATATGTTATCCATTGCTTTCCTCTGTCTCTTTTTCCCTCTATCTTGTCGGTTAGTATCAGGTTCACCAAGCCTTCCTTCCTCATTGCATGTCCCAGGAACTTCAGCTGTCTCTTCCTGATGCTCAGTATTAATTTCCTTTTCGTTTCCATCCTTTCTAAAACCTCATCATTGCTCACATGGTCAATCCATAATATCCGCAGCATCTTTCTGTATAACCACATTTCAGTTGCTTTTTCCTTAATCTTTGATGATATTGTCCAGCATTCACTGCCATATTGAAGAACTAACATCACATAGCAATCTAGTACGCTCTTCTTTGTTTTTAGTGAAATTTTCCTGGCTCTTAATACTCTACTCAGCTTCTGGAATGCGTCCTTCGCCATTTCAATTCGCCTTCGGATCTCTGTGTCGCATTTTCTGTCTTCTGTTAGAACACTTCCCAGGTATTTAAATTTTTTTCACCTGCTTGATTTCCGTATCCCCGACTTGTAGTTAACATTTTGGGCTCCTCTTTTTACTGGTGACCATGCATTCAGTTTTCTTATAGTTTATGTTTAGTACTTTCTTTTCGCTTTCTTTGCCCAACTTCTGTAGGAGTTCTTGTAGTTTTCTTTCCGTGTCTGCTATCAGCACTGTATCATCTGCGTACCTTATGTTCTTCAAATTGTGGCTTTCGATGAAAAATCCTGGCATAACATCTCGGGTCCTCATTCGTCGAAAAAATGTTTTTCTTACGACCATAAATATAATATATAATTTCTATAATATATTTATTCATAAAAGCAATTAAACTCTTTTCTAATCAAATAATGTCTTAGTCTGATTGCAATTTATATTTTACGATTCAGAGCAGAGTTTTGGTAACCGATGCTATTGTTTTCCTAAAAGAAATGGATCACTGAAATTCTCCAAGAAGTTCTGCTTTTAACTTATATAAACATCAAATGGAACAAAATTTAATTTCTTGAAATTCGTGCAGTGTAACCGATGTAAAAAAAATTACAAAGATTTTCTGAATAAAAAAGTACATTTTTGAATAAAGTCTTAAATTTTCATTATTATTCGACAATTATTTGACACTACAATTTCCTAAACTAATCTTTGCTCATCCCCCCTATTGTCACGCTGACCACCCCCAAAAAACAATATTTTCAAACCAAATGTCGAACATTCAAAAAAGGAGCCAAAAATAATCTAAAAAATATTTTGGTTTTTGTTTTCTTTTAATAATAGCATAAAGATTTTGATGATAAAATTTGTTTGTTTTTGAAGTTTTAGACATTCTGTTCATCACGATATTCTCATTTTTAGTGAATTAGTGGAAGTATTTTAGTGAATTAGTGGAAATATTGCAATCATAATAAGCAATTGAACAACTTTTGTTAGTTAAGTCTACCATTCGTCTCTGCTTAGAATATTGTTGCTATATATGAGCCGGTGCTCCTGTTATTTACATTCAGCTCCTGGATAAAATAAGAATAAGAATCAGTAATATTATCGTACCTGATCTGGCAGCTCGGATTCAGTCTCTTCCTCACCGCCGTAAGGTAGCCCCCTGTTTCTTTTCTAGAAATACTTTTATGGCAATTGTTCAGATTAGCTCTTCATTATGGTACCTAGACATTTTGAATTTAAGCACCAAGGGTATTTGCGCGTATTCACTTACGCGCAAATACCCTTGGGAAAGGTATTAATCCGTCTCTTCCTTCCAGTTATGGGTTAAATAGCAGGACGGATTGGGTTCTATAGCCTTGGTCGGCAACCAGTCTACCGCAGAAAGCAATGGCAACCTACTGCGGGATAATCTTCTGCCCAGTCAGTCATGTCTCTTTCGAGACATGATCGCCCAAGCGTGTATCACGTATGGCACTTAACTAACTGACTGACTAGACTGTCGTCAAGGTTTCATCAATTCACAATCGAGCTGGCTAGATGTAGCCGTATGTTATATACTAACAGTTTCTTTCTCGCAACTCTCGTCACTCCATTTATTTATTAAACACTCTAATTATTTTCGTCTACCGACATGAATCTTCAAGAAATTTTATTAAAGAAAGACTTATTAAGTAATACTTACGCTGTCTTTTCTTTCACAAGATTTCTCGAACATTCAAACCGATAGACGAGAATAAATAAATATAATGTTTAATAAATAAACGTGGCGTCAACTAAAATACCAGTATCCACTAAAAATAACGTTCAAAGTCATAATCGTTAAGTATATGTGAAAAAATATATGTATGGAAGTGGAAATTTAGTTTTCTGTTTCCTGGTCTTTTAAACAAGTGTAGATGTTTATCCCTTGTTTCTTGTTTAGAAATGGGGTTTCCGGTGCCTTCTAAAGTCTACTTCCACACTCTGCTTCTAACATCTCTACCGAAATGCACACTGTAACCCTGTACATTCACTGGCTGTTGGGTTTTGTATTAAGTGCATATTAATAAAATAACACATTAAGTGTAATAGACAGTGTAGGCAAATCTCAGTTTTAATTCATTTTTATGCTATAAGAATACGATACTAGACTGTTATTTGGTGAATAATAAATAGTCTACCTTTTAAAATTTTCCGCGCTTTTTATTAGTAACTTATGTGCGTTGTGGTGCAGTGGATATCGGCTTGGAACAAGAAATCGGAGAGCCGAGTTCGAATTTCAGTTGAATTCATTGCATTCACTTACGCGCAAATACCCTTGGGAAAGGTATTAATCCGTCTCTTCCTTCCAGTTATGAGTTAAATAGCAGAACAGATTGGGTTCTATAGCCTTGGTCGGCAACCAGTCTACCTCAGAAAGCAATGGCAACCTACTGCGGGATAATCTTCTGCCCAGTCAGTCATGTCTCTTTCGAGACATGATCGCCCAAGCGTGTTTCACGTATGGCACTTAGCTGACTGATACTATTAATGATTTTCTTATGTCATAAGGTTTTATTACTGTTTTTATTATCAACTTCAGTTATATTTTATTATCAGGTTTTTTTACGACCTTAGAATTTTAGTACATTATAATGGCTAGAAAAAGAGAGGTGCCCGATCCCAGCAAACATAATCCCGAGGCTGCACCATACCATTGCACTGGAAGGGTGATTTGGTGGGCACCACCGAGGCCAACGCCACTGATGGTTGTAGTAGCTGGCCAGAGCTTACGCGCTCGTGTTCCTCACCATAGACTCGACTTTGAGTCACATCACGTTTCAGTGTGGGAGGCGAAGTAAATATCTATCTCTTTATATATTTATATTTATATATCTCTCTATATATGTAAAATATTAGCAGGGAAACTCAACAGATATTTGGTTATAAATCAAGATTTATTTTGACAGAGTAAATTTACTTACATTGTTTCATTCAGACCACTGAAAAATAAATAAATTTACTCAGAATATTAAAAAACAAAAGTTTGCAAGAGAGGAAGTGAAGTTTGTATTATTTAAACCGTAAATAAATTGAGAATAGATACGTCAGATCACACATAACACAAAGGAAACCATATATTTACTTACACATACATATCTTGTGATAAAATATATATATACACAATTTTTTTTTAATTAGACAGACGCAAAAAAGGGGACACAGGCAGGATGTATATACTTAATCACAGAATTACATAAAAATTTCAAAAATACATACTTACTTTTTTTTTTAATCATATCACCCCAAGCAAGACGAAAACGCCACTGATGCGCAGGGGGCTACGTAAGAGTGAAAACATTGGGAAAGAGAAAACTGGAAACCACATCCTAAACAGGAAACAAGGGATGAGCCTCTTCACCTGTTCAATAGACGTGGGTGGAGTGTGAACCGGGCGATAGTTTAGTCTATCTACTCCAATTGAAAAAAAAAAAAAAAGAGTGAAAAGAATGGAAAAGAGAAAACCGGAAACCACATCCTTAACAGGAAACAAGGGATGAGCCTCTTCACCTGTTCAATAGACGTGGGTGGAGTGTGAACTGGGCGATAGTTTAGTCTATCTACTCCAATTGAAAAAAATAAATAAAATTTTTAAAAAAAGTGTGAAAAGATTGGAAAAGAGAAAAGCCGAAAACCACATCCTAAACAGGAAACACAAAATAAAGGAGAAAGACTGGAATTTAAGTCCAACGACATAAACGACTAAAAATGAGTAGAAAGAAGAACAAAAAAAAAAAAAAAAAGAAATAAAAAGAAATCGGAGACGAGAAAACACTACAGTCATAAATAATAATTTACACAAAAAGTTTCAAGGATAAAAACTATTTTTACAGAGATCTTTTCAAAAGATTCTTTTTAAACATTTCACTTTCTTAATTTTTTTTATAATCATATCAAACCCAAGAAGGGCATTTTACTACCACTGTTTGGTAGGGGGTTACATAAGAAGAAAGTTATGAAAAAGAGAAACAGGTGATAGGGGGTGTCAGAAAGTGGGTAAGAGAAGGATGAGAATACTGATGAAAGTAGAGTGGACGGAGAAAGGAGCATGAGAGAGGATGCAGGTTAATGAGATAGGAGATGACTATTGACTTTACATTTAAATTCTTGGATATTGTAGCTGTCGGGTAAGCAAGTAAATGAAAGGAAATTCCACAGGCGGGAAGTGCGAGAAAAGAAGCTGTGGAGTAGAATTTGCATTTACAATCTCTTCAATTTTTTTTTAAAAATCTTCCTAAAACATTTCTTTTCTTTTTTTAAAACAGTTAATTTTTTTCCACAAGAGAAAATATTATACAGAAATTACAAAAGCATTAAGTAACAAATGGTTACGAAAGAGCTAATGTGGTTAAAACAATATAGTCCCAAGTGTTCAATATTACAAAAAAAGTCAATTTTTAGCCGATTTAAATGTAGAGAACTATTTAACAATTTTACACTGAGCAAACCAATAAAGCTAATGAGATGTATTGGATTACTCAGTGTTCGAAAATATGAAAGAAAAAATAAAACACAACAATTAAGAAGATAGAAGCTAACGACTGGCATTAGATATACATTTTCAAATACAAAAGGCTTACGGCCATATCACGTTGAATACACCGGTTCTCGCACGATCGCCGAAGTTAAGCAACGTTGAGCCTGGTCATTACTTAGATGGGTGACCGCTTGGGAATATCAGGTGCTGTAAGCGTTTAGTGACGGATGTGCGTGCTTACGGCCATATCACGTTGAATACACCGGTTCTAGCTCGATCGCCGAAGTTAAGCAACGTTGAACCTGGACAGTACTTAATTTACAAAAAAAAAAATTGTAAACTTTCGGGGAACTGCCTAGATGTTGTAGATGAGAGCGATCAGAAGGTGCTCTGCTAATTATATCATCGATTGTTGTCAGTCTTGCTTGGCACAGTTTTCGTTATTCACTCTAGTAACTTTTAGATGCTCTAGTTTTGTCAACGATATGGGAATATCCCTGTAATAAAAGCTTTCTGACTCCTTGTTCTGTCCTGACAAACTCCACGTTGACAAGGGCTTAGAAAGAATGTTCTAAAAATCTGGATGGAAGCTTGGAAAAAATTTGGATGAGAGCTTATAAGACTTAAAGCGTCGACCAATTGTCCTGTCTGTGAATTGTCTGCCGGCGAATTAACTGTCGGTGAATTGTCCAGCTACCTAATGGAGTAGTTTGTGAGGAAAACATACAGCTTTCACGGAAATCATAGTCATCATGAACTGTTGGAATTTCAATCTTCTTATACCCTACCGGTCATAATTATTAGGCCACCCCAGTGTTTACTAAAAAAAAATGATGCATTTCATACATTTTTTAGCATTTATTGCCAAGTGAATAATTGTAAATGAAAACAGAATGGTTATTTTGTTAATATTGCACAGTAATATATGCATCAAATGAATTCATAAATATTTAATAATTACCAATATTGTAGTTTCATCAAGGAAAGACTGAAGAAAACTTAGGGTGATTCGGACGAGTTCATGTTTGCTTTTTTGCCTTGTAAAATTTTGCAAAGTAATAATAATAAAAGAACTATTCTATTTTTATTTGGCAATAAATACTAAAAACAGTATGAAATATATTTCTTTTAAAAAACTGGTCTGGTCTAATAATTATGGCCGGTAGTGTATGTGTGGTATCCTTTCAGAACAAGGGCGACGATGACTTTCTACAGTCCTTTGTAGCTCTTAACAATATTTTTTTTTAATTACTGTCCTTCCCACTCGCTGTTCTGCTATCCGTTTACACAAATTCGTAATGTAGTTACTCACTGTTTATCTCTTTTTTCTTCATTGAGAGTCAATCGACGTAGAGCTTGAGAGAATTAGGTGTGCGATATGAATGTAAGAGAAATTAAAAGGAAATAAAGATTTGGAGGATAAAAGACGTCCGCGCAAAAGTTTGTTCTACAGATTTTTAAAATCATTTCACCCCAAGGGAGGCAATAAAACCACTAAGACGCAAGGGGGGTACTAACTGTCCGATAATTTGAAGAAAGACAAGGAAAGAACAACAATTAAGAAGAGAGAAGATAACGATTAACATTGCATATAAAATTTTGAAGATCAATGTTGAAACAGAAGCAAGACGCCAGAAGAAAGTTTCACAAGCAAGAAGCGAGAAAAAACCGTTACCGTAAAACTTACGGTTACATGTAGCCATTTCAACTTACCACCAATTTAGTACTGTGATTTAAATTGATAAAGTTTAGGTACAATAGAAAAAAGTCCATCAGAGAAAGTATTTATAAAAATGGTTTAACTAATGATTTTTTCGTCGGTGGATATTCGTGTAAAAATAACTTTGGGAATATAACGTTGTCGAAAAAACATTTGTACATTTCCAGTTTAATGCTAATTCTTATGTAATTTGATGAGTAAAATCACATGGTGTCTATTGAAATTAATTTTGAGCAATATTAAAATGGCAGAATATTTCCTGTAATTGTCATGTTTTCCAGGTTTTCTCTCCTGTGCCCCCACAAGTTTCACTTGTCTGGATTATGTGAGTATATTAATATTAAAGATTTTAAAATTAAACATTGATTGGATAAACATTTAGTTTAAATAGTTTTAAAGGCTTGCCTCCCAGAGAGTAAATCACTACGCCTGCTTGCCCTGACACTCTCAGGGGACCTCAAAAATCCGCAGCTATGAAAGTCGGCTCTCTGTGCAGGGACCGGAAATTCTTTCCGCCTGAATCTTTCCTGCAATTATATAAATCCACCATCCGCCCGTGTAGTGAGTACTGCTGCCACATCTGGTCGGGTGTCCCTTCTATTCTCCTCGGGGTTCTTGACAAAATACAGCGAAGAATCTGTAATGTGATTGATACCGACTTGGCTGACCGCCTGCAGTATCTCTCACACCGGCGTGACGTGGCTTCCCAGTGTCTCTTCTATAAATACTTTCATGGCTTCTGCTCTGACGAACTTAAATCACTGGTGCCCCCTAGATGTGAATTCGCACGAGATACTAGATTGGCAACTAGGTCCCACCCTTTTACAGTGAAACCGATGAAATGTAACCGTAATTTCTACTCCAATAGTTTCTTTCCTCGCACTTCCCGCCTGTGGAATTCCCTACCGCATGCTTGCTTCCCCGACGGCTACAACCTCCAGGAGTTTAAATGTAAGGTCAATAGACACCTCCAAACACTTTAACTCACACCCACTCTCTCCAACTCTCTCCCTATGTACATCCTAAGTCGTCCATCACCCTCCTTCTGACATTTCCTATACCCAATCCCTCTATGTAACCCCCTACGCTATAGTGGCAGTGGAATGCCTTGCTTGGGGTGACACGATTAAAAAAAATAAATAAATAATTCACATTCTTGATCATATTTATCTTTGTCATACTTTGCTTTGCAATATTTTTTTTCTAATTATATCGCCCCACGCAAGGCAGTTTACTGCCACTGTTGAGCAGGGGGTTACATAGGAGGAAAGTTATGAGAAATAGTGACAGGTTATAGGGAGTGTCAGGAACTGGTAAGAAGAATGAAAATACTGATGAGAGTGGAGTGGATGGAGAAAGGAGCATGAGAGAGAGGATGCAAGTTAGTGAGATAGGAAATGACTATTGACTTTACATTTGAATTCTGGCAGATTGTAGCTGTTGGGGAAGCAAGTAAACGGGAGGAAATTCCACAAGGGGGAAGTGCGAGAAAAGAAGCTGCTGGAGTAGAATTAGCGTTTACATTTTATTGGTTTCACAGTAAAAGGGTGGGACCTAGTTGCTAATCTTGTGGCTCGAGTAAATTCATATATAGGGGGCACCAGGAATAACGCAAAAGATTTGAAGTATTTTCTGTTCATAGTGTGCGCCTGTCCGAACAGTTTAGAATTGAATCATCTCACCTGGGTTCAAATCTTACTATGGTCGATTTTCAGGGTGGATATATCACCTCGCAGCACCGTTGGTACGTGTCTGAAAACCGTATGAAGCTTTGTGCGTGAAAGAGAGAAGACGGGAATATTTCAAATCTTTTAGCGGTTGTGTGGTTCAGTTGTGTCTCTGTCCGTAAAAAGATACGCAACCGAGAAAAATAAACTGCTGAGATGTACCGGTACTGAGAAACAGATGTCTGAGGCTGCACAACACCATTACACTAGGATGGTTCGGTGGTCGCCAGCGAGGCTAGTGCAACCGACGGTTGCGAGGACTGGGCAATTTTTGTCCCAGGTCCGAGCGTTCGCGCTTGGATTCTCCATCATAAACTCGACTTTGTGTCACAGCACATCTTAGTGGGGAGGCGGGGTAAATATCTATCACAAGTCAGAGTGACCGAGGGTTTGAGCGTATTAAATTTTGCTTTATCTCCAAGAAACAAAAGTTTGATCGACATAGTTGCAGTATAAACCACTGGTTAGCTGTGAGATGGTAGAAAATCACTATAAGTGCCTAATAATCATCTCTTGTTAATCGCTTAGTTGATGTCGATAATGTCTTGGCGGAGGTATGTGATCGTTGAATTCTCTTTCTAGTTGTTATTGCCATAATTGTAACTTACCTTTTTTTCGTTGTAATGAAAACAAACAAAAAGTTTCTTACAATTAAGTAGTAGTTGAAATTACAAGGACAGAATGTGCAAAAAAAAAAAAAAAACTTGTAAAATATGGCACATACAGGAAGGTGAGTGGGATGGAGGGAAACAGCAAGTAACCCACCTAACGAATTTGTGTCAATCAATGACAGAACAGGATGGGGAATAGAGAGCAAAAAGACAAATAGTACTAAGAGCGACGAAGGACAAGAAAATGTGCAATGAAATTATCGCCGACATTCTGAAGGGACCTGGCAGGCAGAATACGAATGAGAAAGACTTAATGATTATTTAATTAAAACAGGTCAAAAACAAGTGACGTCGTTCTCCTTTTATGCTAATTTAACCTGAAAATTGATACCAACAAGCAGACTATTTTTTGATAACGCATAAAATTTACTCATTTTCTTTCCATTCATTACAGCTACGAATAAATCTCTGTAATTATCTTTAAAAGTTAATCTATCTAATCTCATCTTATTTATGAATAGAACTTTGATTGTGTGTGTGTGTGTGTGTGTGTGTGTCTGTGTGTCTGTGTGTGTGTGTGTCTGTTACCTATAGACTCCGAAACGGCTGAACCGATTTTCTTGAAAATTTACACAGTTGTACTATAAGCGTCTGCGAGTGTCCTTAGCTAGGTTCTGTGTCAAGGTATTCCAGATAAATATCGAAAATCGATAATCGAAAAAATCGGGTTATAGAAGGAGACGTCCGATTTTAATCAAATTTAATACACTCATAAGCAAAGACATAAGAAACGATGTTCAGAAGTTTCAAGGTTGCAGTTCTTACAATAGTGCAGAAAATCGATAATATATATATATATATATATATATAAGGCAAGATGTGTGTGTGTGTGTGTGTGTGTGTGTGTGTGTGTGTGTGTGTGTGTGTGTGTGTGTGTTTATCAGCCTGTATGTCGGTATTTTTTCAGCCCTTTTAGTTTTGTTCTTGCTTCGAGTTTGGCTCTAAGTACGTATAATTGTAGTTCTTAGTCTCAGCCATGGTACCATTTACTCAGAGGACTTATTTAGCCTTCAAAATTAAATTTACGACGAAAAAAACTTATTTGATATCGATACCAGGAAATCAAAATTTGACTCACATTCATTCATTTTTCTTTCAGTCTACGGTTTCGCTTTAACTGGAAACAACTATTGTTTTTTAGTCTTTCGTGCCAACGTCCAAAGAGTCTGAGCTCCAGAACCATGGATTAGTTTTAAAGCTTTCATTACCCCCGACTAACGCCGGGCTACACTGCTAGTAAAATGTATATATCAGTCTATGCAAATTGTTGTTTTATTTTTATTTTCTTAGTTTGTGGTGAATAGAGATTTGAGGGTTTTTCTTTATAGGACTTTGTTACTACTCACATGTTCTGAAAAATCCCATTTCTGTTGGGTCAAGTCTATGCTTCATCTTTAAGGATATATTCCCGCATTCGCTGTTATATAGGAGGACTGATACTACATAACGGGATTAGTACTCTTTTCTTTGTTTCTCACAAAATGATCCTGTTTCTTAATACTTTGCTTTGCATTTGGAAATGCGTTTTAGAATTATGCATCATTTAAAAAATAAACCTTGTCAAGTAGATCTTTCTTCGCTCTATGAATAGAGGCTGCACGATTTGAATATACATTTGGTTTAAATTTCATCCAAAAGATGGCGATTGACGTTGCGTTAAAAGTTTTGTAGACTATAGTTGAAAGAAAAGCAAAAAGCCTGAAGACATTTTCATAGGCAAAACTTACAAGATTATCCAGCATTCACTGCCATATAGGAGGACTTATACTATATAATGGTTCAGTACCCTTTACATAAAATACATGGCTATCAGCAATAACAGGGTCCCAAAATGCTAACTATTTCCCGAGAGTACTAAAATCAAGCAGGTACAAAAATTTAAACTCTGAGATCCGAAGACCTATTCGCATGGTCAAGGACACATTCAAAAATATGAGCGAAATATTGAGAGACAGGAAGATTTTGTTGGAAACAAAGAAAATAATACTAGACTGCTATGTGTCTCTGTCCTTCAATATGACAGTAAATACTTGGCAAACTCATCAAAGATGAAGGAATGACTGAAGTAAGTTCTTGGTTCTACAGAAGGATGCTTGGGACACCATGGATCAAACATTTGAGCAAGGACGAAGTTTTGAAAAGGATGGAAACGAAAAGGAAACTTATACTTAACATCAGGAAGAGACAATTAAAGTTTTTTCTGAAACACGTAATAAGGAAAGAGGGTTTGGAGAATTTGACACCCATAGAACGGATAGAGAGACGGGGGAAAACAGCATGTGACATACTTGATGGGCTTGATCAAGTGGATGGAAATGAAAGGTTTTTGGGAGAAATAACAAGTGAAAAGGGGCTAAGAGCTAAAAGGAATAGGGGATGATCGCCTCCGTCCTAAAGGAACACCGCACGTAGAAGTGGAAGACTCTTTTTTTTTTGTTTTGTTTCTAATGATATTTTTTCTGTTTCTTAATTCTTAATTACACTTACGGTTCTGTAATTATATGGGCAGTATGTGCGTTGTGGTGCATTGGATATCGGCTCGGAACGAGAAATCGGGGAGCCGAGTTCGAATTCCAGCTGAATTCATAGTATTCACTTACGCGCAAATACCCTTGGGAAAGGTATTAATCCGCCTATTTCTTCTAGTTATGGGTTAAATAACAGGACAGATTGGGTTCTATAGCCTTGGTCGGCAACCAGTCTACCGCAGAAAGCAATGGCAACCTACTGTGGAATAATTTTCTGTCCAGTCAGTCAAGTCTCTTTCGAGACATGATCGCCCAAGCGTGTATCACGTATGGCACTTAACTGACTGAATTATATGGGCATATGCGACTAGCGATTTCTATGTAGGAAATGTGATCTTTTTAAAAGTAATTTTGGAGTTATGTTTGTGGGACATTGGGTTTATTTTGATCCCGCATCCGAACGAAAGCTAAACCAAAAGTAGCAGAGATCGTATTCACTCCGGTGAGCGTTGGGTAGAGTTTCAAAGGAATTTGGATTCACAAACGGTTCTTCACGCGCATGTAGACACTTTTTTTTTGGATAGTGACATCCGGTTTTGAATTCAGAACTCCTTCTCTTAGATTGGTTACCACTCAAGGCTATAGGACACTAACTGTTTGCTATTTTGCCCATAGCTGGTGAGGGAAAAGAGATGGATTCATACTTTTCCAAAGGTTATTAGCATGCAATTGAATGTAATGAACTCGACTGGAATTCTCTGATTCCTCAATCCTAGCCGCTAACCATTAACCCACCGTAGTAAATTATTATGTACACACATATCTACACTATATGTAGAAATACGCAACACCACGTAGCAGTATTATGTGTAATATAACAATCTGGCCCCACCCGAGGAAAGTTGATGCAAGCGATGGTGTTTCCCGTCGGTGAAGGGGTCGGCGAACGACAAGACAGGTGTTTGAGAAATACATCCTGTCGGGGCCTGGAGCGGATGTCGTTTGACCTTATTTCCGACAGCGGCGGAAATGACTACGGAGGCAAACAGAACAGGTGTCTCTTGGCATTACGTGGAGTTGCGTGGGCGAGGCAAAACCGGAAGGAAAGTCCCGGTTCTAGAAGACTATAAAAAGACCTCGACACACGGATTCGCCAGCAGAGAACGGCCAGTGGAAGCAGAGGGACACCACAGGCAAAAACTACACTCCCGTCGACCCATTCTATGTGCGCTCTCACTCTTCCATTCTCTATTCCACACGGGTTCGTCGTCAAGAATAAAAATATAACCTTATATTTTTATATATGCGTGTTCTCGTTATTTTGTCGTCGTACGGCGATATATAACATACGCAAATTGGTGCCTAGTGACTTGCTGTTTTAAGACAACAACAACAACAAAACAGATAGATGCGAACTTGGTTACCACGGCGACAATTGAAATTAGACGGAATTAAAAACACCAGATAGAGGAAGAAAAAGAAAAAAAGAAGACGAAAATAGAAAGCAGCCGGACGACCATAGACGACATCAACGAAAGGTAGGTGACTTTTGATTCGATCTTGTGTGTATTCTGCTCTTGTTCATAAGTTTATAATAAGTCTAAAAAAAAAAAAAAAAATAGAACAGCATACTTTTGCCGATTTTGTTCAAGGTCTGACTCTAGAATTGAGAAATGTGGCTTGTTCGGTGTCGAAGACTTTAAGGGGAGAATCTTTTTTTAAAAATATACAGCCATTAGCATGCAAAGAAGATGGTGGTTATAGTGCTTGGTTGGAGGATATGGAGAGGTATTTTAAAGTTGTGCGCGTGGCAGAAGAAGACAAGTGTCAGGCAGCTCTTCTCACAACAAGGGGGGCGGTTGGACACTATGTATATAGACTAATCTCTAATAACCCACAACTCACATGGAAGGAGTTCAAAACTTCTTTAAAGGAATACTACGGATTGGTTTTAGACCCCGACTCACGGTTAGTCGAATTAGTGAATATTAAGCAGGGTAGAACAGAGGGGGTGCAGGACTACATGCAGAGAGTAGTACGCCTAGCGGAGAGCGCATATTTTGGGGTTGACGGGAGGAATGAAGTTGTGATAAAACAAGTTCTAGGATGTTTCATAAAAGGTCTAAGGGATCTGGAAATAAAAATGGCAGTTATGAAGGATGAGCCACAAACACTAGAGGCTGCCTATCAGAAAGCGTTATCTGAGTTGAGATGGAAAATTCGACTCGATGCAAACTCTGAATACGAAGAGGAGCCTATGGAAATTTGCCACTCTCGGAGACGGGTACCGATAGAAGCCGTAAGCCCCGCTGAATCTAATACTAATAATAATAGGAATAAGAACAATAGAAAAGTTGGTAATAGGGTAACTAAATACAAGACTCGTGAGCGGGAGAGGAACGGGAGCGTTGTTAGGTGTTGGAATTGTGGGAAAGAAGGCCACATAGCGAAATTTTGTAGACGCGCCCCGGGAAACGGCAGAGGTCCGTTCGTGCGACGCCCAACGAACGGAACAAGGCGGTACCAACGCACATAGTTGGTAATATGGGCGCGCCAAATTCCATCTTTATTAGAATAGAACGTAGACCTTATAGGGCATTGGTAGATACGGGAGCAGAGGTATCGGTTATAAGCTGTAGGGTATTTAAAAAATTGCAACTGGGACTTGAACTGCAAAAGAGGGACATTAAACTTCGAACTGCGAATGGATCCCCGTTATACGTTGAAGGCCTTTGTCGTCTACAGGTCCAGATAGGAAGTAAGTCCATACCCCATGATTTTTTAGTCGTGAAAAATCTCAATAGAAACGTTATACTTGGCCGAGATTGGCTGATGCAGAACGGGGTGAGAATGTATTTCGATTTGGGGGCATTGAAGATTGGTGAAGAATACGTGGCATTAGAGGAGGATGTTCATATTTCCTCTATTGTTAGGTTAGCTCAAAAAGTAACATTAAGACCTCAACACCTGCATGCTTGTCTGCGATTAACCAGGCTGAGAAATGGACGTGGCAAAGAATATGAAATCGAACAGCTGAGTAGTGGATATGTTAGCAACTTATGTGGTATATCAGTAGCCAACGCAGTTGTAAAAATGGCAAAGTCTCGTAAGTTTCAGTTGCTGATAATGAATAACACTAACCAGACAATCACTTTGAGACGGGGGTGTCCGCTGGCTAAATTGGAAAGGGCAAGTAATATTACTGAAATTACTATGCCCGATAAACAAAATAATAAAAGTCCTGATGTAGATTTGGAACAGGTACATGTACCGGAGGAATTCAAGCCTGAAATTAACAAATTGCTAAAAAGAAATAGGGACATGTTCGTTAGTGACGACAAGAACCTGGGCAGAACCGATACTGTGGAGATGCGTATCGATACTGGAACGCATGAGCCCATAAGAAAACGCCCATATCGCACACCCCTCAAACAAAGAAAGACAATGGATTCAGCAATCGACGAAATGATGCAGGCAGGTGTAATTGAGAGATCCAATAGCCCGTGGGGTTTTCCAGTAGTTTTAGTAGAGAAGAAAGACGGTGGTAAGAGATTTTGTGTAGACTTTAGAGCACTTAATAAGATTACAAAGAAATATGCTCGACCTCTTCCTGTCATCGATGATATACTGGCATCACTTGGTTCGGCAAGGTACTTTTCGAAGCTTGATTTAAAATCAGGGTACTGGCAAGTTAAGCTTCATGATGATGACAAAGAAAAAAGTGCATTCACCTGCCACAAGGGTCTGTTTCATTTTAATGTTATGCCATTTGGACTTGCAAACGCACCCGGCATCTTCCAGGAATTAATGTCAGTTGTTTTACAGGGACAGGAAGATTTTGCCCTGGCATATTTAGATGATATTCTGATATTTTCAAATACGGTGGAAGATCATTTAAGACATATAGACACAGTCTTGAGTTGTCTACGTAAGCACAACCTTAAACTGAAGCCAGCTAAGTGTGAGTTCTTTAAGAAAGAGACCCAATACCTGGGGTTCAAGATAAGTGAAGAGGGAATACAACCAGACCTCAATAAAGTCAAGGCTATACAGTCAGTTTCTACTCCAACCACTGTTAGGCAAGTAAGAGCTTTTATTGGGATGACCTCATACTATCGCCGCTTTATTAGAAATTTCTCTGATATAGCCGAACCGCTGGTCAATTTGACAAGGAAATATGCACGATTCCAATGGGACGATGCTTGCCAAACCGCTTTCGATACACTAAAAACGAAGCTCGCGGAGATGGTAACACTAGCCTATCCCAACCCAAATAAGGCGTATAGGTTATATACTGACGCATCCGATCAATCGATTGGTGCATGCCTATCCCAGGTGGTGTACGATAAGGAAAATAGGAAGGATGTAGAAAAACCAATTTATTTATTGTCCCATAAATTAAGTGACACACAAACGAGGTGGTCAACTATAGAGAAAGAGGCTTATGCCATACACTATGCTCTTCAAAAACTGAATCACTACCTGCATGGCGCAACATTCACAATATACACTGATCATAGGCCCCTGGAGCACTTACTTAACTCGCCCATACAAAATAAGAAGATACAGACTTGGGCTCTGAGCATGTCTGGCTACAATTGCAGTATACAGTATCTTAAGGGTAAGGATAATGTTTACGCGGATCTCTTATCACGCGCTGTTGGTGTGAACGAAGACCATATTGCTTCTCCAGTAGATATAGATGATAGAAATTACTTGGTTAGTGTTATAAACTCCAACCTAATGGAGCCGGAAGAATTAGCAGCCCATAAAAATGTCGGAAATTCATCAGAGGCACCCGAGCGGCCCACATTGAAAGGAATTGACATAATCAGGGAGCAAGAATCAGACAAAAACATCTTAGACCTGAAGATTAGATTACGAAATAGTAGGGCTACCAAAGCAGAACAGAAGAGATATATAGTAATGGATGAGGTGGTGTCCTATTTGTCTCAGCCTGATGATGAACCCCTCATCAGGTTGTATGTACCATCTCACTTTAGAAAAAGGGTGCTAGTTCAATACCATGATGACAGTGGCCATATGGGGGTGGATAAGACATTCCACTCAATAAAACAAAAGTATTTCTGGCCTTGTTTACTTAGAGAAATAAATGATTTCGTAGGTAGATGTATCCCGTGTCAGACAAGAAACCTAAAGAAGCAGCAACCCCACATACAGGAATGTGACTTCCCTCCTTTTCCTTTCGCAAAGGTTGCTTTAGATGTCTCAGGACCCTACCCAAAGACCCATTCAGGTAACCAATACATAGTTACATTCATAGATATGTACAGTGGTTGGCCGGAGGCATTTGCGGTTCCTAACAAGAAGGCAGAAACAGTGGTGCATCTCTTAGTTGACGAAATCTTCCCCAGATTTGGGACACCACTTCAGCTTTTAACTGATAATGGGCCAGAAAATGTCAACAGGGTAATGAAAAAGACATTAGAAGACCTAAATATACACCATGTGACAACTTCTTTTTATCACCCCCAGAGCAACGGTAAGGTTGAGAGGTTTCACAGAACAATGCATGATGTTCTAGCAAAAAAAATCGGCAACAACGAACAGTCGTGGGATATTTACATTAACCAAATGTTGGCGGCTATCCGATTTCATGTGAGCGAAACCACTAAGTTTTCACCGTATTACTTGCTCTACAACAGGGATGTTATTTTGCCCTTGGACAATATACTGAGGCCTCGTCGCATATATTATGGTGATGAGCATCACCAAATTGCACTACAGGAAATGCATCGTAGCTTCACTTTAGTTAGGAATAATATAAGAAAAGCGAGGAGAGCCGCGATAGATAAGTCGCGTGGTAAGACGAAAAATACAACTTTTGAGGTTGGTGATTTGGTGTACTATAAGAATCACCAAAAGAAAGGGAAGTTAGATGTGCGCTGGCGGCCATATTATGTGATCGTTGAAAAGACTGGCCCGGTCTCTTATAGAATTAGAGATCAGTTAACCGGCTCAGTCATTAAGACGCATGCTGAGCATCTTCGGGCAGCGTCCATTGATGAATGGAAAATCCCTACTTCCGATAGGCCGTTACGAAAGATTGCATTGGCTGCTCCAGTAGAATCCAGTGATTCGGATGACGAATCCGGAGCGGAACAGACCGACTTTCCAGTGCACAAAAATCGACACCAACGTGTGGAATCAGACGATGAGTCTGATGTTCCATTAATGGAGCGTCGCATCATGACTCGACGTAAAATGGCGAATAAAAACGTGTCAACTATTGATAATGATGATAGAATCGGTGGTATAAATAATGTTTCATCCACGTTCGAGGATGATTGCTCAAAGTGTGAAACGACTGAATCTACTCATGTAGATCAGGGTTTTTCTAGGGAATCACCTAGCAGCGAAGATGTCCAAATGAGGCAAACGTCTGTTGGGGCAAAAAGCACGGATAGACCTGCAGATTCCACAGTTGATCGGAACAAAAAGAAAGAACAACTGAAAAGTCTTGTAGACTTATTGGCTGATATGCTATAGGATTGGGAAAGAAAGCAGTGGGAGGATTAACGATAGTTTAAGTGAAATAGTTAGGTCACCTTCCTTATAGCAAAACATGCGGAAGATACAAACTAAGGAATTACGAGTCACGGGTCCATGTTTTTTAGACTAAATTAAGATAGATGAAACCTCCAATCTTCCACAAGTAAATTGCATGCGGATTAGCGTTGGAATCAGGGTAATTTTCTTCGTTTTCTATTGAACATTTCTCGGTCAGACTATGAATGATATGTACTGCAGATAATGGCAGTTTTTCTGTGTTCAAACATAGTATGTTTGAAATTAAATTAAATTACATGAAGTTACATGTGTAACAATAAACTCGAGCGGAAACACGCATGGTGTTGGTCAAAGGTCATTTACTCGATGTCAGTTTAGAAACTGGGGCGCGGTTACCGCCTATGATCATATGGTCGTGCATCGAGGCGTCTACGCGTATGGACAGAGTCGAGAAAGGAAACGAACATTGAAAGTTACAGAAACTTAAAAAAAAAAAAAAAAAAAAAAAGAACATTATGAAAATTCCACAATGGACACGGACATTGTTGGGTTGCCGATGTAGGCTCCCCTATATATATATATATATTTTTTTTTGTTTTGTTTGTTTCGGCGTGCACATGTTTTGTACAATTGTCAGGCTTGTGTGGCATGGGGGGGGGTGTAAGGGTGTTGCGCTTAAAATGTTCTTAGGTGAACATTTTGGAAAATGGGAGGGCGAGGAGTGTAATATAACAATCTGGCCCCACCCGAGGAAGGTTGATGCAAGCGATGGTGTTTCCCGTCGGTGAAGGGGAACGACAAGACAGGTGTTTGAGAAATACATCCTGTCGGGGCCTGGAGCGGATGTCGTTTGACCTTATTTCCGACAGCGGCGGAAATGACTACGGAGGCAAACAGAACAGGTGTCTCTTGGCATTACGTGGAGTTGCGTGGGCGAGGCAAAACCGGAAGGAAAGTCCCGGTTCTAGAAGACTATAAAAAGACCTCGACACACGGATTCGCCAGCAGAGAACGGCCAGTGGATGTAGAGGGACACCACAGGCAAAAACTACACTCCCGTCGACCCATTCTATGTGCGCTCTCACTCTTCCATTCTCTATTCCACACGGGTTCGTCGTCAAGAATAAAAATATAACCTTATATTTTTATATATGCGTGTTCTCGTTATTTTGTCGTCGTACGGCGATATATAACATACGTACAATATATACTCGCGTATCATGTGACCTTTGAAGACCTAACTTTGAAGCAATTTTAAAGGGGTCTCATCATACGCGAGATTTAAAATTGATTTATGTACATCTGTGTGTTTCTGCACATTTAAATATAAGCAGACACACATATATATCACAATCTATACACCTTCTTATATAAAGCACACACATGTACGCGTTATCTAAACTTATTTATAAATGGAACTTTGTTAGTGTGTGTGTCTGTGCGTGTGTGTGTCCGTTACCTATAGACTCCGAAATGGCTGAACCGATTTTCTTGAAAATTTACACAGCTGTACTATAAGCGTCTGCGAGTGTTCTTAGCTAGGTTTTTGTGTCGAGGTACTCCCGATAAATATCGAAAATCGATAATCGAAAAAAAATCTGGTTATAGAAGGAGTGGTCCAATTTTAATCAAATTTCATACACTCATAAACAAAGATATAAGGAAAGATATTCAGAAGTTTCAAGGTCG
Source organism: Ascarosepion bandense (assembly GCA_037127315.1). Classification (NCBI taxonomy): domain Eukaryota; kingdom Metazoa; phylum Mollusca; class Cephalopoda; order Sepiida; family Sepiidae; genus Ascarosepion; species Ascarosepion bandense. The sequence goes on along the minus strand of JBBBDQ010001558.1, from coordinate 5,793 downwards.
CAGTTCTTACAATAGTGCAGAAAATCGATAATATATATAAATAAAAGGCAAGATGTTTGTGTGTGTGTCTGTTTATCTGCCTGAATGTCTGTATTTTTTCAGCCCTTTCTTTACACCCGAGCAACGCCGGGCTATACTGCTAGTCTATACATAAGACAATGTTTATTGACTGTGATATTCCAAACTGGAAAGAAGTTGGCTCAGATAATGTGCAAGGTTATTTAAAAAAGAAAAAAGTTGCGCCCTTTGCTTGAGGAAATGGCAATCGAGTTGAGCAGACCTGATACAAACTTTTCCCCAGTTTGTACTTATTACTTGCAAGATTACTAGACATTGTTTCATTGTAATCATTTTCATTTGGGCTTTTAAGAAACATTATATTGAAAGAAACATTATCGAGAAAAAGTTAGAAATAAGTCAAGATTTTTTATATGTTAAGAAGGTTAAAAAATTTCATACACTCATAGACAAAACATAAGAAATGGTATTCAGACGTTTCAAGGTTGCAATTCTTACAATAGTGCAGAAAATCGATAATATATATATATATATATATATATATATATATATATATATATATATAAAAGGCAAGTTATTTGTGTGTATGTCTCTTTATCTGCCTGTATGTCTGTATTTATTTCAGCCCTTTTATTTTAGTTTTTGCTTCGGTTTTGGCTCTAAGTAGGTATAGTTGTAGTTCTTAGTCTCACCCATGATACCATTTACTCAGAGGACTTATTTAGCCTTCAAAATTCAGTTTACGATGAAAAAAACTTATTTGATATCGATACCAGGAAATCAAAATTTGACTTACATTCATTCATTTTTCTTTCAGTCTACGGTTTCTCTTTAACTGGAAACAACTATTGCTTTTTAGTCTTTTGAGCCAATGTCCAAAGAGTCTGAGCTCCAGGACCATGGATTAGTTTTAAAGTTTTCATTCCACCCGAGCAACGCCGGGCTATACTGCTAGTATATTTATATTTCCAAGTAGGGAGACATAAGTAGTAATTATATACATAAATATTTGTATAAGCAACACACCCGTACATATTTGTCCGTGCGCACATGTGTTGGTCTGCGTGTGTGTGAAAGCTGTCTTTCTATATGTTGCCGTAAAGGTGCGCCTTTCCTTATTTTTTAGGATTAGTTTTTATAAGGGTGTGCATTGTGGTGCAATGGATAACGGCTGAGAACGAAAAATCTGAGAGCCGAGTTCGAATTCCAGTTGAATTCATTGCATTTCCGCGCAAAAACCCTTGGGAAAGGTATTCGTCTCTTTCCTCCCAGTATGGGTTAAATAACAGGACAGTTTGGGATCATAGTCTTGGCTAGCAACCATTCTACCGTAGAAAGTAATGGCAACCTACTGCAGGATAATGTTCTGCCCAGTCAGTCATGTCTCGTTCGAGACATGATCGCCCAAACGTGTATCACGTATGGCAGTTAACTGACCGACTGTTTATAAGTGTTTTTTTTCTGTTTATAGTTGTTATTGGCGATTGATCAGTATTTTGTGAGTTATTTTCCGAATGTATGGTAATTGTATTTTTTTTTGTTTGTTTTTTTGTGAATTAATTCTTGATTTTAAGACCACCACTAATATTTTTTTTTTATACCACAACATTATTTCTGTCATTTCAGTCGGAGACGCAAGAATGTGGCAGCTGATCTTAGAAGGAAACAGAAACCCAATCCCAAGCAAAAGAAGGTAAATAATAGTAAAGATATAATTACGTGGATTAATTCCTAGTATAAGAGTTGGGATAAAGTTAGAAATTAACGTAAAGAATGCGAGAAGAAAGGACTAAGCATAATCTACAAGAAAACTAAATGCATAGTCACCACTAAAAAGAGGATCCCAAAATTCCAGTTTTGGGGAGACTAAAATCAAGGAGGTGCAGAAATTTAAATATCTGGGAAATGTTCTAACAGACGACGGAGGGTGCAACTCTGAAATCCGAAGACCTATTGGCATGGTCAAGGATGCATTTCAAAAGTCGTGTAGAATATTGAGAGATAGGAAAATTTTGTTGGAAAAAGAAAAGAGGGCTGAACTATTATGTAATGTCTGCTCTCTTATATAGCTGGGAATGATGGGAAACGATACAGAGAAGACACGAAACAACAAAAATATTGTTCTACAGAAGGATGCTGAGGATACCATGGCCCAAACATTTGAGCAACGACGAGGCTTTTGAGAGAATGGAAGCGAAAAGGAAACTTATACTTAACGTCAGGAAGAGATTGAATTTTCTGGAACACGCAATGAGGAAGGAGAGCATGGAGAATCTGATACTCACAAGGCGGATAGATGAAAAACAGCACTGGGTATACTTGATGGACTTAAACAAATGCATGACAGAGCAGAATTTGGGAGAAATAACAGGAGAAAATATATTAAGAGCACCAGTTAACAGGAAGAGGTGGAGGGCTATGATTGCCTAAGTCCTGAAGAGACATAGAACATAAAAGAAGTCATATCTATTAAGTTAATAAATGTTATCTATTATGTCTTATGTTCCAAAATTTCGTTGTTGCTCACATGTTAGGTCTATGATATCCTCAGTATCCTTCTGTAGAACAATATTTTTGTTGCTTCGTGTCTTTTCTGTATCTTTGATAAAATTTCCCATTAGTCGCTGCCATATAAGAGGACAGACATGACATAAAATTTCAGCCCTCTTTTCTTTGTTTCCAACCAAATTTTACTATCTCTCAATATTATGTTGGTACAAGTTCAAATATTCTTTATCAAAATAAAATCGAGCAAAGAATTAAGATTATTTGAACTGTCCATACAAGTAGTGATTTTAACTTTTTCTTTATATATATGTGTGTGTGTGTGTGTGTGTGTGCTATCTTATTTGCAGGTTTATGTAAATATGGTTGTGCGCATGCGCATCTTAATAACGAGATTATAATAGATAACTTTGATCAGCTCTTTTCAGCTTTAACACTTTTGAGGCTTTCATTACGGAATGGAAGCTTAGAAACATTATGAATAATTCAAAACCGTGTTACGTTCTTTTATTCAGTTATTACTTTCAATTTGATTTAAAATAAACCGAAAAACACCCAATCAGAAGATAGATGCAGAACACTTTCCTACTTGATGTTATTACCGTCTGTTAAGTATATGGTAATATTCAGTAACCTTATATACTGTATGGCTTTTGAGTCATGAAAAGCGGGAAAATTAGTAAAAAAAAAAAAATGACGTCGTATGGTGATTGTTTATACGTAGTCGAAAATATGGTAGAGTCCGTCCGTGCATGGAGTACTGCTGCCATTTATGGTCAGATGCCCTTGCCGTTCTCCTCGGTGTTCTTGACAAGCTCCAAAGGAGAGTCTGTAATGTGATAGGTACTGATCTGGCGACTCGACTGCAGCCACTTTCCCATCGTCGAAATGTGGCCTCCCTCTGTCTCTTCTATTAATATTTTCATGGCTTCTGCTTGGATGAGCTTAAGTCACTGATGCCTCCTCAACAGGTGTTTACCCGTGCAACCAGACTGGCAACTGGGTCCCACCCATTCACAGTCAGGTTAGCCAAATGCAGACGACAATTCTACTCCTGCAGCTTCCTCTCTCGCACTTCCCGCCTGTGGAACTCACTCCCGTATTCTTGCTTTCCTGACGGCTACGACCTCCAGAAATTTAAAAGCAAAGTTAATACTCACCTACTAACCACTGGACTCTAGCTCTCTCCCCTCCCCTGTATAATCTTCACTTTCTCTCCGCCCATGTATCTGTCATCGCACCTGCTTTCTCAGCTTTCTATTGTTCCTTTCTAACTAGCTTGTACTCCTCACTCTTTTCTAATTAATCTTTTTACATTTATGTAACCCCCTGCACATCAGTGGCGTTTCCGCCTTGCTCGGGGTGAAATGATTAAAAAAAAAAAACAACTCTGTTCATGAAATGAAATATTTCCCACTCTACAACCCTTATCCCACAGACGAAATGTTGCCAGTCTTTCAATATTATTTTGATAAATGTGAAACAATTTACATTCATTTGTACGACATGCTCAGATCTTCATAGCTAGGACTCGCTATTGTCACAGGGGAAAGTTATACCAATGCTTATCGTGTTCCTTTGTTTAGGATTAAATCTCCCTCAGATATCTTCTTCCACAGAAATTTTGGGAAACAAACTCCTGCGATTATGCTTCCCTGACAGCTACAATCTTAAACAGTTGAATTTCGGTCAACTCTCCTACAAAGCTGAATAATATGTATTTCCGGCTTCTTTTATCCTTACAAAAATATGATCAGATAATTTGTAAACATCTATGCCGATGATGTGACTAAATACTGGTGCACGTCTAAAGTTCTTGATAATCAGGAATTGGCAGTTGATCTCTCTTCAGATCTAGCACTAACTTTCTAATGGGGAAAATACTGGTTGGTTATATTCAATGCCTCTAAAAACAAAACTGGTTACATTCCATCACTGCCGATCAGACCCCGAACGATGAACGGATGTCACCCTCGAGGAGGCCCGGTGCCTTGAGGTTATATTGACTCACACCCGATCTCAAGTGGAATTCTTATATATGATTTATAGCTAAAGATGTGAGAAAAATGATCGGCTCAAAGTACCGATTCAATAAGTACCTGACTACTCATGCTATCTTCTACCTTTATAGTATATCAAATGGAGTTCTGTTGCTATATTTGGGCAGGGACTTCCAAGAACTAACTTTCTAGCCTTGATAGAGTTCGAAGCCGTCTCCGTGTCCTTGTTAGAAAATTATTTTCCGCATTTCAACTTCTATCTCACCGCCAGTCATGAAAAACGGATGCCCCCTTGAGAGACTCTTGGGCCTTAAAATCGCACCTGACCTCACGTGGAACTCGTACATGGGATCCATCGCAAAAGATGCAGAAAAGTAGTCGGGTCCCTGTACTACTCCAGTAAGTACCTAACTACACATGTTATTCTTCACATTGACAAGATCCAAATCAGGCAGAAAATGGAGTACTGTTGCGATATTTGGGCGGGAGTGCCAAGTCCTCACTTTCTAGTCTCGATAGGATATTTTTCTAAGCGCCAATTAGATGTGGCACAAGGTCAAAAGTATGGGACGCCAAGTGAGGATTGAACTCACTAATCAGTTGTGATGGTTTTAGCTGGACAAGCTTGCTAACCATTACACCACCTCGAGGTGACCAAGGTGAATTTTAAGCGCAGCTTAGATGCAGAACAAGGCCAAAAGTATGGGACACCAAGTGAGGATTGAACCCACTAATCAACTGTAATGATTCTAGCGAGACAAGCTTGTTAACCATCTTTCCAGTCTCGATAGAGTTTAAAAGTGCGTCAGAGTTTTTTGGGTAGTGACTTATTTTCCACACTCCAACCCCCCTCTCCCCCCTCTCTATCTCTTTCTCTCTCTCTTACAAGTGAGGTGTGGCAAACCTCACGCTGCTACCATGGAAAGTGGTCAGACGAACTCCATTCCTTGGATCCGCTAGGTCTAATATTTACGGCTAGTTCCCGCTATGCTACATATATTGTAGCAAACTACACACATTCCCTCCGTATTCCTTCGGTGAGAAGTAAGTTCCACTCGAACAGCTTCTTACTGCTAACAACTGCCCCAGTGAGAAGACTACCCAATCCAAACTTATTCAAACCTGGGGTTAACCATTATTTTCCCCTCCTGACTGTTTTATAACGCAACCCTATACAGCGAGATCCTCCACCCAGACATTGTACAGGGTGAACTTTACTGAAGAAAAGAGAAAAGAAAACAGCTCATTTAGTAATACTCTACCTGGAGTG
>JBBBDQ010001557.1:625000-671218 GCA_037127315.1 Ascarosepion bandense | reverse complement strand
ACGGTAACGCCACTGATGTGCAAAGGGCTACATGAGAGTAAAAGGATTAGAGGAGAGCGACGAGAAGGGCAAATCAGTTAGAAAGGAGCAAGAGAAGGATGGGAATACAGGTGTGATGACAGTTGCAAAGGTGGAGAGAAAGGAAAGGATATACAGGTCGGTGTGGGAAGAATTAGGGTCAAGTAGTTAAGAGATGAGTATTGACCTTGCTTTTAAATCCCTGGAGGTTGTAGCCGCGAAGAAAGCAAGAATAAGGATGTAACACTCTGCACTTGCTGGCCCTCAATTCGCCCGGTGGCAACCAGTTGTGATACCGCACAGGGCACTGTAGCCCTTATGTGACGCTCGTTCTCGATGACGGTCGTGACGATCCCAGTTGTGACACTGCCACCCGGTTGCGACGATCCCGTCCGATGATGTCGCCACAAAAGCTGGACTACAGGACGTCTTTTGCAACAACAGACCACTGTCCCACGTTGTGATTAGATCCTAGAAGTCTCGTCGTGCAATTTTAATAGTCGTCCCTCTTAGCCGGTCCGGACACTGGTGTACATTTGTGGGTTCAAAAAAAATAAACACGGCACCAAAAAAAAAAATTTAATAAAATAAATGAACGAAGTCGAACACGCCTGGAGAGCCACGTAGAATGTCTTTATATAAAGAGAAAAAAAAAACAATGTCTGCCTTTTCCCAAGAACACAGTTGTCGAAAATGATATACAATCGTCGAAAATGATTTTTACAACGGAGAGAGAAAGTTCGCCAAAAGCATCAAAGCTTCTAATCTTCAAGTAAAATGTTTAATCTAAGTTTCATTAGCGTTGAAATGTACTTCTAAAACAGCAAAGTTCTTTCGGGTTCTTGACGAAATCTGACGGAATGTGCCGAATCGAAGCGGCCGCTGGCGGAGTGTGCTGACGGCGGTGGCGCTCTGCCCAAAATCTGAACAATTAGCTCTTCAACTGAATTTTTTGTGTCGAGCATCCATTTTTATAACCAATTTTGATCCTCTCTGGGGATCCGGCCGGCTCATAGTCTTCGACCAATGAAAATTGGTCTCCGCCCCTTCGATTTGCGGATGTCTTAGCTCGACCAACGAGATCATGTCAACTCACACCGAACCGAATCCAGCGCGGGTGATTTCAGACTGTTGGGTTACACAGTGGCTTGACATCTGGGTGACCTTATCAAATCACTCTGACACTTGTTTTGTCTACGCGTTTTCAGATTAGCGGAATACATTTCAAATCTAAGAGAAATCCATATTGAACATGAAAAGAGGCGTAAATCATGAAAGACGAGAAATGTATATTTATCCAAAATAACTTTATTTTATGCTCCCGTGTTTTTAGAAGCACTTGATGGTACTAAAATTATTTTCTTTTTCTAAGCTCACATCGCGTGACGCAATAAAACATTAATAATATCACCAATTTCAATTTCTCTCTCCGTTGTTTTAAACCAACCAAAGGAAAGTATCCCCGCGGGAGAAGGGAAATAATCACCGTGAGAGATAGTGTCACAGGAAGCGAGTTCCACAGGCGGGAAGTGCGGGAAAATAAATTGAAGGAGTAGAATTGTCGTCTGCATTTGGTTGATCTAACTGTCCAAGGGTGAGACCCAGTTGCTAGTCTGGTTGCACGAGTAAACACCTGTTGCGGAGGCACCAGTGACTTAAGTTCTTCTCCTCAAAGACAAATTAATACTCAAATTTTAAATTGTAAGTATTTGCATATCTCATGAAGCGTTTTTCTGAAGTTAATAAATAATCACACGCTAGTGTATAGAGTTATTAACTCCCACTGAATATATGAATATTTTCTAAGGAAATGAGAATATTTTAACTACTTACTGAATTTACCATAAAATGCTGCGCATGTTGCTTCTGTAAATAGCAACAGGCGAAGCAGGCTGTAAATAGCAACAGGCGAAGCAGGTGTCATCTGATCGTTGTCCTGCGTCTGTTAGCATAAAAAGCTTTCCTCGGAAAGGATCCTTCGCTCTGAAAGGAACGTGCGAGAGGTGCCGCCGGACTGCTAATCTTGCGACTGTTAACATAAACGGCTTAAAAGGGGATAAAATTAATTGAAACAAGATAAATGTGTTCCATACGAATTTATGCAGACGAGCATAGGTCAGTGTCTAAACACTTGTCTTTCTCTTTTGTATTCAATACAGAAAAATAGGAAACAATGTAAATGTTTTCCATAAGAATCTTAGTGGATGAACATAATACTAGTTGACTTTTCTTCATTTTGTATTCAGAAAAACAAAGGTCATTGTTAATATATATATATATGAATTCATGGAAAGAAGCTTAGATCAGTGTTAAAACACTGGTCTTTTCTCTTCTTGTTCAATTAAGAAAAAGAACAAGGAAAATGTGTTCCACGTGAACTTATCGAAACAAAGATAGGTCAGTGAAGCACTGGGTTTTTGTTCTTACAGAAATTAAGAAAAATGTTGTCTTTTCTCTTTTTGTTCAATACCTAAAAAGTAGAAACAAGTTAAATGATTTCCATATGAAATTATGAAAAGAAAATTTTTCAGTGTTTAAACACTTTTCTTCGTCTAACATATTACACAATAAAAGCCGAGCCTAACTAATAAAGCGGCAAGTTTTAGGCAAAATTTGACTTTATTCATCAACATAGTTTCCTTCTAGGGCGATACATTGATTCCAATGCTTGTCTAAAAATTCGATACCTTTTTTGTAGAAGGATATAACTTTAGCTTCAAAATACGCCTCAGTTTCTGATATCACATCTTCAATGAAGCAAAATCTCTTTCTCTGGAGCGTTCCTTTGGGGCCTTCAAACAACCATTAGTCGCTTGAGGCCAGATCTGATAAGTGTGAATGCGGAAGCAATTCAATATGCAATTCATATAGTTTTGTTATCGTTGCGATCGACTTGTGACACGATGCGTTGTCTTCATGAAAGATCACTTTTTCATTTTCATTTGTGGCCATATTTTGGCGATTTCTTCCTCCAAAGGGACCAATAATGCTATATAATATTCACTATTGATGATTCTTCTTTTCTCACGTAATCAATAAACAAAATACCTTGCGCATCTTAAAATATGAGACCAAAACCATACCTGCTGATGTGTGCGTCTTTGTTCGCTTTGGACAGTTTTCACTTGCTATTGTCCACTCAGCTGACTGCCGATTTGACTCCAGAGTGAGTTGATGGATCCAGATTTTATCCAATAGCACATATTTCCGCAAAAAAACATTCTTGTTGCGTGGAAACAGTTGTAGACAACGCTCTTAGTCGTTGACTCGTTGTTGTTTTTGATCGACTCTGAGTAAACGCGGTATCCACTTGGAACACAGCTTTCTCGTTGACAAATGCTCATGCAAAATGATGAATACACTGCCTTCTGATATGTTTATCTCCTCTGCTATCTCACACAACTTCAATTTACGATCGGCCAAAACGAGTTTGTGCATATTTTTGGTGTTTTCCGGGACAACTGCCGATTTTAGGTGAACTGAGCGTTCAGCATCATTTGCATATATACGACCGCGTTCAAAGTCAGCATACCACTTCTTAACCAATGTTTTTGACGGAACAGAGTTCGAATAACACGTATCAAGCCGTTGCTTTGTTTGAACAGTATTTTCCCCATCAGAAAGAAATGCTTTATCAATACATGCAATTCAAATTTTTCCATTGTTTTAAAAATTTACAACAGGAGCTTCAGTTAAATAACTGTAATTTGTAAACTAATAACCCGATTGGGCCCAATTTTTTTCGCGTGCCATTTGAAGATTAGTACTTTATGAAAATCTTATGGATTTTCTATTATTGGTGCCAGCTATATGTCAGGTCCGGGACTTACTGCGTGATGTTATAATGGATAGGAAATTATGAATTAAAAGCAACCTTCTTGACGTGTGAAATCCTGGTTTTGCCGAATAGAAAAAGGATTGACCACGTGCTGAAAAAAAGTCGAAACCGGATTTCGCGAGTAGATGTTAAATTAATATTCTGACTAATGGAAGCGATTTGCAAGACCGAGAAGACTTAGCGATCTAGTGCAAAAAAAACAAACTAAATGGCTTCGATCAGCGTCAGCCAGTCAGTCAGATGGGAGCAGCGAGAGAGACGACACACTAAAATGTAACTAGAGAAACTTCAAGTCGACCCGGACGTAAGGTCGCGTCGCACACTCGTCCTCTTCTCCTTCTTTCTCGTGTGCTGATTCCTTTTATATCTTCTCCATTCTCAACATTCCTACTCAAAGTTAACATATAAACTTACATACGTACATATAAACTCACTCTTGCAAGGACTACTACAAACTCTACCCCAATTTCTTAACAATGTTTCTAATTGAACATTAACTTCTACCAATTAATGTTATTTTTCCATTAATAAATTTCTATTTTAACATGCAAAATGTTTATTTTTATTCTTCTACATATCCAACATTCCAACCTGCTGACAACCTTCTGATGATAATGAATAAGCTGTAAGTTGTAGGAAGTTCGGTTATGTATGACACGAGGCCGAGTAAATAAACATTAACCATCTCCTTATAGCTTCAATGTGTTACATGTTCAGTTCGCGAAAAAAAGGATCATTGTAAATTAATTTCATATGAATTCATAGAAAGTGCATAGATAAGTGTTGAAACACTTGTCTTTTCTTGTTCAATAACTAAAAAGTAGAAACTAGGTAAATTGCTTCCATATGAAATTATGAAAAGGAGCATTTGTCAGTGTTGAAACGCTTGTCTTTTCTTGTTCAATAAATAAAAGGTAGAAATTAGATGAATTGCTTCCATATGAAAGTATGAAAAGAAACATTTGTCAGTGTTGAAACACTTTTTTTTTCTTTTTCAATAACTAAAAGATAGAAACTAGATAAATTACTTCCATATGAAATTATGAAAAGGAACATTTGTTAGTGTTTAAACACTTGTCTATTCTTTTTCAATAACTAACGGATAGAAACTAGGTAAATTGCTTCCATATGAAAGTATGAAAAGTAACATTTGTCAGTGTTGAAACTCTTGTTCATGTTCAACTCAGGAAAAATGGTTCATTGTAAATGGCTTCTGTATGAATTCATGGAAAGTTGCAAAGGCATGTCATTAAAAACGTGTGTTTTCTCTTATTGTTCAATACAGAAAGATAAGAAACATGTTGAATATATTCCACGTAAATTTATCGATAAACTATATGTCAGTGTTCAAACACTTGTCTTTTCTCTTCTTGTTCTTTACCTCAAAAATAGAAACAATGTTAAAGATTTCCATATGAACGTATGAAAAGGAACGTTTGTCAATGTTTAAACACGAGTTTTTTCTCTTGTTTTCAATACAGAAGTAAAAGCGTAATTCTGTTTCACATGACCTTCAGATGAGCATGATCCGTGATATCATTTATTGACTTTGTGATTTCTGCTTTTCATCTACCAAGATCAACACAATAATATCATTCACCATGTTGACAATTGTCATTTGTCATACAAACAGTTAAAAACGGTCATATATAATGTCGCAATTTGATAATGGTCAACTCAGATATCCTGAATAAGAATATTAACCTCGAGTGTTTTTGCCATTATTATTAAATCCTTAGTACGTTTCTCAATAACTTTTGTATTCATTCAATTTTCAGTCAGTTAAGTGCCATACGTGATACACGCTTGGGCGATCATGTCTCAAAAGAGACATGACTGACTGGGCAGAAGATTATTCCACAGTAGATTGCCATTCCTTTCTGCAGTAGACTGGTTGCCGACCAAGGCTATAGAACCCAATCTATCCTATTATTTAACCCATAACTGGAGGGAAGAGACGGATTAATACCTTTCCCAAGAGTATTTGTGCGTGAGTGAATGCAAGGAATTCAACTGGAATTCGAACTCAGCTTCCCGACTTGTCGTTCTGAGTCGATATCCACTGCCCCACAACACACATCACGTGTGCGTATCTAAACTTATTTATAAATGGAACTTTGTCTGTGTGTGTCTGTGTGTGTGTGTGTGTATCCGTTACCTATAGACTCCGAAATGGCTGAACCGATTTTCTTGAAAATTTACACAGTTGTACTATAAGCGTCTGTGAGTGTTCTTAGATAAGTTTTGTGTCGAGGTACCGCCGATAAATATCGAAAATCGATAATCGAAAAAATCGGGTTATAGAAGGAGTGGTCCGATTTTAATCAAATTTGATACACTCATAGACAAAGACATAAGAAACGATATTCAGAAGTTTCAAGGTTCCAGTTCTTACAATAGTGCAGAAAATTTGATATCGATACCAGGAAACAAAATTTTGATTTACATCCATTCATTTTTCTTTCAGTCTACGATTTCGCTTTAACTGGAAACAACTATTGCTTTTTAGTCTTTCGTGCCAACGCCCAAAGTGTCTGAGGTCCAGGACCATGGATTAGTTTTAAAGCTTTCATTACACCCGAGCAACGCCGGGCTATACTGCTAGTATGTTTATATATATATATATATATAATTATTAGAACACATACTTTCACGCTATATATATATATATATATATATATATATATATATATATATAGCGTGAAAGTATGTGTTCTAATAATTATATACTAGTATAATCTAACTTGGTGAAGAAAATGAATAATCAATTTCTAAGTTCAAATCACTTGAAGAAGACCGAAGCGTACAACGACCGAAACGTTGTGAATATACCAACGAAGATGAGGACAACAATCCGTACAGTGTAAATAGTGTAAATAAATCTAATACCTCATGTCAGAAATATCGACAAATATATCCAAAATCTTTGAAAAAATAATCTTTTTTGTAGATAAAAGTATAAAAAAAGAACATGCCCATTTTTTTTAATTCTAAAAATCCTCATCTCCTTTCTCATATTTATTCAAATTTTATGAGAGGTTTTCACTTCAAAAACCTCCCACTGAATAAAAGAGGAAAAATGTTACGTATAAGCGTGTCAAAGTGAACCTTCAGAAAAAGATATGTTGCGGGAGTAAATAAACATTGAGATGTGGCAGAATCAACCGTATGTTTGTTTACTATTAAATACTTATTACTAACAACGAACTCTACCGAAAGGCACAGCAACTTTAAATTCTCGATTACCTAGCCCCGTTGACGTCAGTTACATTATTTAATAAAATAAAATTGGATATCTACTAAATATAACATTTATATTATTCTTATTCTAATTCAGTTTGTCACTCCTTTAGTTTCAATGTTACTTCGTACGTTACGCCCTGCAAATAATTTATAAATAAGAGAATATTCAGTTTTGATAGCGTGGAAAGACATATCGGAGATGCTACTTAGTTTCAGATTATAAGTAACAGAAGAAAGAACAAAAAAAGAAAAATTGTGTAACGTCTGATAAAAGTTGCAGGCGGACATGATAGAGACTACTACCACCTTTAAATTTGTTATTTTTCTTTTTTTTCTTTTTTTTTTTACTTTTTTCAGTGCAGTCTTATCGATTACACCCTAAATATTCCGACTGACAAACAATTTTGGAAAAATTTCAATATTTAAACAATTTTAGGGGGGTGCTCAGTTTTTCATACAACGTTATAGTAAATCGATCCTCCATTTTGGAATCACGCGCCGATACGATATTACCACCACCTGTAAATTTGTTGATTATCAATTTTTTAAAACTTTTTTCAGTGTAATCTTATCGATTAAACCCTAAACTTTCAGATTGACAAAAAAACAATTGTAAAAATTTCAACATTTAAACCATTTTAGGGGGGAACTCTGTTTTTCATACAACCTTAAATCGATCCTGTGCAATTAACATTTTTGCTTGCGCATATTCAACAACTGAATCCTTTGCGAAATTTTTGAATAAAGCCATTCTTGAAGTTTCCGAGGAAGATGCCATCGTAAGAACTGAAGAAAATATGAAAAAGACAAAAACGTGAACAACAAATCGTCCAAAAAAACAAAAAACAAAACAAAGCAACCCCAACGAGAGTGGTTCCAAAATGGAGTGTCGATTTACTATAAAGTTGTATGAGAAACTGAGCCCCCACTAAAATTGTTTAAATACTGAAATTTTTCCAATTTTTTTTTTTTTTTTGATAATTGGAAACTTTATGTAATAATCGATATGACTGTGCTGAAAAAAATAAAAAAAGATGGAAAACAACAAATTTAAACGTGGTGGTAGTCTCCTTCTGGTCCGCCAAGTTGCCATATGAAAACCTGTTTACTTGTATACCATGACTTATGATTGTTTTTGAAATATTTTTTTAAGTTGTTAAGCTTAAATATTTAACGGATAAAGAACAATACGTGATTTCAGTGAGAATATGAAAGAAAGAAACAAATAATGAACGGAAAAAATCCAATAAAATAAAATAAAATAAGATAACATCGTCTGCTGAATTATTTTTTCAATTATTAATAAGAGAAATGTTCATAAGACAGGGATTTGGCTAATGGATCATAAAAAGAGAACATAAAAATACTTAAGATCTCCTGCCGATACCTCTTAAATAATGGGTTATTCTATTTTGATCGCGGAAAAAGAGGGATTATTCAATTTTTATCGAGGAAAAAGAGTGAAAATGAAAGAAGATACAGTTGGTTAACGGCTTTTTTCAATAAAATGAAGAAATTTCTCGATTGAAAATTATTTCATTTCTACCTAGTTTTTTATTTTTAACAAATGACAAGCATTGATATTTATGGTTGTTACTGCAATATTTCGTTAAAGTTTTAATTTAAAGATGCTACAGGGGAATTTCTACAGATATTTTATCGTCGCAGAACTCGCCATGAGCTTATTCAACACGCCATGAGTTTAAGAATGACGATTTGTCAGAATATTCAAATAGGAGAACCGTGAAAATTACCGTGACGTTCTCATACAGAGTTTATCACGGCACCATTCACCTTTCTCCCAATACTACATTGTGCACAGACATCAATGGACTTACCGACAGTCAGAAATATCAGCCAACATCCTCCGCCCGCCCACACTCCTTTCACCAAGGAAAGATTAAACCATCATAAGACATTTTATAAGCCACTTTTTACTTAACTGTTTGATTCCTACGGTAGAATAATTCATTTTATTTTAAATTTCGTCTTCCTATCTCTTTTATTACTAATAAGGTCTTTTTATTGCTACCATAAACATGTCTGTTTCCCTTATAACCATCAGAAATAATCCCTCTCCCTTTTATTGTTTGACTTCAATATGAAATTCTGACGGACGGACACACATGGTTCTTACCATAGTATCGATTTTGCATACATATATATGTGCGTGGATGTATGCGTGTGTGTATAAGTTAATTGGTTGTATTTCAGTAGCATTTTGGGTTGTTGTGTAATAGCTGTCCACCTATATGGCAAGGAATGCTGCACATTCTTAAAACAGATGACGAGGTGTCTTGAGGCAAAAGAAATGTTGTTCTATAACTCGATTGCCAGGCGTATCTTGACCAATCTTTACTGACCCACCTTGTATTTATTTGACTTCGAGCCAGCCAAAGTAGGAATGCTCGTTATCACCTGGCTGGGTTAGCCCTGACACGCAAGAGATTGAGTATATAGATTGAGACCAGATTTACGCGATCCGCGGTAGCTAATAGTTGGCAAACAGAATATAATCAGTTGAACACTGCAACCCCACGGGTGTAGTTTCATATATATATTTTTTTTATTTCCATTATATACACAATTATAAGCAAGTCAAAGCCAGTGAAACAGTTGGCTGGCGAAACAGTTGGCTCATATTTTAATATTACATTCAATAACAATGTTCTCGGAGACGGGGTTTGCTCAGTCGTCATTAATAGCACGCTGATCTCAGTTCGAACGTCTCGTTTAAATCACGGGCCTCCAAATCTGCTAATTTCGTTTTCCACCTCGGTTTTATTGAAAAAGCACAAAACCAGGATGGTTGAGATTACCTACAGGGGGTTCAATTTGCCCTCACTGCATAATTCTTACCAGCTCGAAATGAAAACAATATCAGTTATCCATTTCGACTGAGTCTGCGGCTCCTTCATTGATGAGGGGGAGAGAACTTACTCTCTCTTATCGCTTGCTTGTCCGTCTCAAAAGCTCGGTAGCCCAAGACAGGAAATTCTCACAGTCCAATTTTGACCTAGGGTCATTAATTGTCAAAACAGGATGTCAATATTATGACTATGATTGTTTTACCCAGATTCAATCAACTCAGTTACTTTTCCCGACAAAAATAATTGTATTTTCCAATTTTAGAGAAATCTCTTCTTATCTTTGAAATTAAATAAAAAATGAATACCAGCCATTTGGAAATAGGGTTACAGTTCTACAGAGTGATGCTGAGCATATCATGCACCGAGCGTTTGTGAAACGAAAAATTTTTAGAAGACAAGTAAACAAAGTGTAAACTTTTAGGGAAAATAATGAGGAAATGTGCGTTGTGGTGCATTGGATATCGGCTCGGAACGAGAAATTGGGGAGCCAAGTTCGAATTCAAGTTGAATTCATTGCATACACTTACGCACAAATACCCCTGGGAAATTTATTAATCCGCCTATTCCTTCCAGTTATGGGTTAAATAACAGGACAGATTGGGTTCTATAGCCTTGGTCGGCAACCAGTCTACTGCAGAAAGCAATGGTAACCTACTGCGGGATAATCTTCTACCCAGTCAGTCATGTCTCTTTCGAGACATGATCGCCTAAGCGTGTATCACATATGATACTTAACTGACTGAATGAGGAAAGAGGGCTTGAAAAATTGCATGATCACAGGCCGGATTGAAAGCAAATTGAACCGAGGAAAACAAATCAGAACCTGAAGAGCATGTTTCAGAGAAAATAGAAACAAAAAGGACACTTTCACTGAAAGACAGAGTAAAAATTTCTAAGGAAAATAATGAAGAAAGCGAGCTTAGAAAACTTGATAAACACAGGAAATGATTGATGGTAAGACGGATATAAGAAATCTAGACATATCTATCGAGCTTGGATAAATGAATAATAGAACCGGGTTTAGAAGATATAAAACAAATCATCTGCACTGTTCTTAGATTGACACTCTGACACACCGAAATATTTATATCAACGTTTCCGGTGCGAATGCCAAACAGTACAGCATGCTGCTTCTAAATTTATGGCGAATTGAATTGAGTCATAATGCTCATATATGGTATCCAACTGACACTACTATGCTTTGCTGTCGGCAAAATCAAAAACAAACATTGCGTATAAAATAAATAAAATGGTGACAATTTGCCCATCACACCCTGTACTCTGTTGGTGGTTCTAGTGGTTTATTCTAGCCTACTTATTAGGCATTCCTGTGTCAAATGATATGAGAGCATTGCATGCCAATAGCCCTGTGTTTGTGTGCAATGCAACATGAGGGAAACAAAAAGCGTTTTATCAATCAGAGGCTTTGTAGATTAAAAAAAATAGAAAGAAAAAATTCTGCACCCTTTTCAAGTAAAAAAAAACAGTACAAGGGATGCCGATGAAAGGATAAGAGATTGATGGAATTTAGGGAGGTGAATTGGATTTAGGGGGCTGAATGGGATTTAGGAAAGTAAAAGGTGGGAATTGATGTTGCATTTAAACTTTTGAAGATTTTTGCTATCAAGAAACCAAGTATGCGAAAGTGAGTTCCACAACAACAAATGCGAGGAAAGAAAATATAAATGGAGAAGAAGCGGTTAAATTTAACTATTTTGACGGTAAAAGAATGAGGCCCTGATATCAATCTAGTAGCACAAGTAAAGTAATCGGTGAACCTGGGAAAAAGATTGTGAAAGCAGTTGCCATGAAAATACTTGTTGAAAAGACAAAGGGAAGCCACATCACGTCGGTGAGAAAGTGACTGAAAGCAGGCTCTTAAATCAAGATCGATTATATTGCAGATCATTTTTTAGATTTTGGCGAGAACCTCAAGATGAGTAGCAGGAGCACCCGCCCAGATATGTCAATAGTATTCAATGCACGGACGAATGGTAGATTAATATATGGGCAAAATGAATTCTGATGAGTAAAACCTCCTGTTCCGACACATTGACCCAATTGTCCTATCAGTAGATGCAGCTATGGATTCGATGTACTCATTCCATTTGAAGTCATTTGAAAGAGTACCACGGAGACGCAGTTTTTTACTCTCTAGAAGGCTAGCGTCATCTATTCTGACGGTGGACAGGAAAGTTTCTCTATAGTGGTTAAAGAAAAGCATCCTCGTTTTAGAGGAATTAAAATGTAGGAGTCATTTTCTACCCCATTCAGTCACAGATTGGAGGTCCTTTTGAAGGGCAGCAACAACGTTTACTTTGTCAGCCTTGACAGATTTCTTACTGAACCGCGACTAAATGGTGACATAGATAAGAAAATAAAAACAAAAGCAGAAATATTTTTCTACATATTTAAAAGAGATATAAGCTTATTTTTCTATTATTGTTTGTGAAAGTTTGTCACAAAATTAGGGGTATTAACACTGATTAATTTTTTTTTAATGAAAATATGAAACACAATTTGTAAAATAACAGTGTAGGGACCCGTGGGTATTTCTCTATACTAGTGAGTTGAGATAGTAATTACATTATTTACATTGCTCGAACTATTGTTCTATTCATTATTACCATGTTCACGACGTTTCGGCCGTCTTACGCTCTGGCCTTCTTCAGGAGCTAACTCTTTATTTTGATCCCTGGGCTATATCATTCTCCTTCAATGTGTGATGCCAACTCCGGATGTCTTGTAGTTGAGCACACATGACCTAGTGGATAAAAGCGTTGGTTAGATGAAATGACTTGACCCAAAAGTTGTCAGTCTACAGCTTTGGTGAACAAATAACTTAGATAGTTAAGTTAAAGGGAGATAAATACATGACATCCGGGAGTGGCATTGCACATGGAATTAGAATGATATACCGGGTTCGGTTCGTAATTCCATATTCGTGAAGAAGGCTGGAGCGTACAACGGCCAAAAAGTCGGGAACGTGGCAATAAAGATTAGGACAAAAGTCTGAATAATATTAATAATGTAGAAACTCTTCTACTCAGGTTTTGGTTAAACGCCCAAATTCGGGGAGTCAGGACTCGATACAAGAAATGAAATTTGCTGGTCTGCCCCTTAATTCGGCCGTTTAGAATAATCCTACGACTTTCATGGAAAGAATAAAATTAAATGGGAAACAACAACACAATATTAACAAATAACATTAATTTTATATGCAATAATAATACAAGGGTTCGGTTTAATGTATGAGCAAGTTCATTTTTTGGATGTTAGTAAAGTTCTAGAATAGAATATATTTATTGCATGTTTATTATGAATTATATTTTAGAATATGTATAAATTTTTTAAAGATATCCACTACAAATTGTACATTTTGTTTCGACATTGGACTTACAATGTCTCATCAGGTAGTGTGGAAAGGAATGGAAGGCCTCTTTTCTTATATTTGGGAAGTTGTGTGTGGGATGTTGGTGGGGGTTAGCGATAAGGGAGCAAGTCTTGTTAGAATTTTGAAGAAAGTGGGGTGGGTAGGGGATATAGTTGATTAATGAAAGTGTCGGGAATTTTGAAGACAGATTTAGCATTAGAAAATGGTGTATATTTTTTTATGGCCGCCTGGCTAGGCTTTATTTTTGGGGTTTATTATGTGAAAACTGTTTAAATGTGGTTACATATGTGTTTGTTTGAAAGGGTCTGTATGTGTATGTGTGCGTAGTAGTTATTTTTTATAATCTTTTGACCGCAAGCATGGTAGTACTGCCACTGGTACGCAGGGGGTTACATACAAAGTGAGTGATGAGAAAAAGAAACAAGTTACAGGGAGTGTCAGAGAATGGGTAAGAGAAGGGGGAGACACAGGTGTGAAGAGAGCTGCCTGAGAGTAAATTGGAAAGGACGAAGAACATGATACAATGAGGAAAAGGATGCAGATCAAAGCGATAAGAGATGACAATTGACATTGCATTTAAATTATTGGGATTATAGCTGTCAGGTAGGCAAGTATATGGAAAGGAATTCCACAGGCGGGGAGTGCGAGAAAAGAAGCTGAAAGAGTAGAAGCTGTGGTTATATTTGATCGGTTTTACTGTAACTGGGTAGGAATTAATTGCTAGTCTAGTATCTCGACTAAATTCATACAGAAGGTACAGAGGAAAGCTAATCTCATCGGAACAGAAGCTGTGAAAGCATTTGTAGAAAAGACTGAGGGAAGCCACATTACGTCGGTGAGAAAGTGACTGCAGTCGAGCTACCAAGTCTGGATCAATTATATTGCAGATTCTCCGTTGGATTTTATCAAGAACCCCGAGATGAATAGCAGAGGCATCTGAACAGATGTGACAGCAGTATTCAATGCACAGGTAAATTTATATATGTCCAAGATGGATTCAGACGAGTAAAAATTCCTGGCTCTAAACAGTGAACCGACCTTTCTAGCTGCAGATTTAGCTATGGAACCAATGTAGTAATTCCACTCATGATCGGCTGATAAAGTTAAGCCGAGGAGGTGCAGTATTTTGCTTTCAGGGAGACTATCCTGAACCATGCTGTTGGAGGAGTAGGAGCGGTTGTCTTTGGTGGTTAATGAATAGCAGCTTCGTTTTGGAAGAATTTGTTTTCAAGATCAGCAGCAAAGTTTGCTTTGTCAGCCTCGGCAGATTTCTTGTCGAGTTGGGAGTAAATGTTAGAGTCGTCAGCGTAGATGTCTACTTGGGAGTTGATTACATCAGGGAGATTCTTGATGAAGATCAGGAAAAGCGTAGAACTTTGAAGGACACCCACAGGTCAAACAAACGTCCAGTTTGTACCATAGCCCTGTAGCTTGCGTAGAAGGTCAGCATGTCAGACTCTTTCAAATGCTTTGGAGATATCTTGCGCAACAGCTCCAACTTCGCTGTTCTTATCGAGAGCCTGGTAGCAGATTCAGAAGCCAGATTGATGTGGACCCTGGTAATATCTAGTTCTGTGAACATGGCATTAACATTACCAAAAATATTCTTAAGGAAAAGTGAATTCAACTGACTGCTTCTATACAGTCAGTCACTTAATGTTCATATGTGATACACGCCTGGGCAATCAGGTTTCAAAAAGAGAAAGACATGACTAACTTGGAAGAATATTTTCCCAAAGGAATTTTTGCGGCAGACTGGTTGCCAACCAAGGTTATAAAATATAATCTCTCCTGTTATTTGTCCCATAGCTGGAGGGAAGAGACATTAATAACTTTTCCAAGAGTATTTGTGCGTAAATGAATGCAACGAATTTAACTAGAATTAGAACTCGGCTCTTCGATTTCTCGTTCCAAATCTCGTTGTGAGTCCCTTTTTTGAGAAAGGACTTTTCGTCATTTATACGTTTTGTCTTAAGAAATTGGCCCCAGAATTATATTATTTAATTTATTTCTAACTGCTATCCACCTGAGTGTCATTGACAAGATCCAACGGAGAATCTGTAATGTGATAGATCCCGGCTTGGCAGCTCGGATACAGTGAATTTCTCACCGGCGCAATGTGGCTCTCCTGTGTCTTTTCTACAAATGCTTTCACGGCTTCTGCTCCAATAAACTTAGTTCACTGGTGACCACTTTGCATGAATTTATTCGATCCACTAGATTAGCAACTAGGTCCCACTCTTTTACTGTGAAATCAATAAAATGTAACCACAACTTCTACTCTAATAGCTTCTTTTCTCGCACTTCCCGCCTGTGGAATTCCCTTCCATTTACTTGTTTTCCCGACAGCTATAATCGCCAAGAATTTAAATGTAAAGTCAATAGTCATCTCCTATCTCACTAACCTGCATCCCTCTCTCTCTCTCTTTCTCTCTCTCATGCTCTTTTCTCTGTCCACTCCACTGTCATCATTATTCTCAATTTCTCTTACCCACCTCCTGACACCCCCTACAACCTGTCATTTTTTTCATAACTTTCCTTCTATGTAACCCCCTGCAAAACAGTTGCAGTAAAATGCCTTGCTTAGGGCGATATGATTATTAAAAAAAAAAAACTGGCCCTTAAAGGCCACCTGTTATGTCTACTACTACGCCGGCACTATATTTTGAAGTTATTCAGCTAAATTATGGTGACCAATAAAATTACCTTTTCTATTTGTATTGCATGATATCTTATCGTATCATTTAATTGGTGTGTCTTCAAATGTAAGCATTCTATTTCGTGTTATTTGTTTATAAATATTTTGTAGTCATATTTTATTGTTTATGTAGCTATTGCATTGAATATTTTAATGGACACGACAATTTATTGGAATTTAAATTTTAAACAAACCAGAAACCCATCGACTCCATTAAATAGTCAGCCTTCTTGACTCCGTTCGACAGTCGAATGAATCGAAATAACTGAATATTTTGTTGATAATAATTACGATAGTTTTTTTTATGAGGCTAGCAAAATTTTATTTAGAGTTTGTTATCTTGCCTAATTGGCAAAGAAAACGTTTATGCAAAATTGTTTAGAAAAACTGTATTCTATGTTTTTATTATATGTTACTTGCAAATTGCTTTCAAATACTCAGGATGAGAGATTTGAAGTTCCCTCTGCTCCCCCTGATCATGTTATTATGTCCATACGGTCACCTCTCTACAACGTCAGATTTAAATTTCTTTGAGTTGTATTTTTCGATCGGACGTGATGCTTTTAAAGAATGCATGTCGGTTAGTACTGAACTCTATAAAATTGTAAAGATTCTTTATTTTACGCTATTTCTCTTCCCTTCAATCTCCTCACTTTTCTCTTTTGCTTTCCCTTAGTTCGTCATAGTAATTTTTTAAGTTTTTTTTTTAAATAAATTTCTTTTTTCCTTTCGATTCTTTTTTGTCACGTTCTTTATCAGCAATTTCTTTCTTCGATTCAGTGAACATTGCTTATTAGTTCTTTAGTTTATTCATCAATTTCTTCAGAATAACTTTTTACTGTGTGTTTTTTTTATTTTATTTTGAACAAAACAGTTCCAAAAACGAGAGAAAACCAACCAAGATTGCCACGAGAACTTAAGCAAATCTCAAAAGCGCTGATCAAACTTGATGCAAACGCAGGATCCTGACAGAACCAAACAATATTTACGTTTCACTAATTTGTTAGATATGATTTCAACCGAATTCCACTTGAAATTCGTTCTGCACCGGAAATCTTTCATTTCACAACATCAAGAATCATGAAATAACTGGAAGGTGTTCTCTGCCACATTGGTGATCTAATGCTTGCTCTGACGCGTGAAAACATTACCGGTTGGGCTATGACAATTTCAAACTGCAAAATCTTAGATCGAGAACGAAAATCGGAACGCGAAATCGGAGAGCCGAATTTTAATTCCAGTTAAAATCGTTGCATTCACTTACGCACAAACACCCTTGGAAAAGCTATTAATGTCACTTCCCTTCAGCTATGGGTCAAATAACAGGACATATGTTTTATAACCTCATTTTGTGGTAGACTGGTTGCCAACTTTGGGAAAATATTCTTCCAGGTCAGCAAAGTTTTGCCCAAGCAAGAATACTGTTAATGTTAATGCCGTGTTCCCAGAACTAAAGAAATATTTATATTCCATTTATTAAACTTTGTCTAGTACTACAATTTCTTTGCTTTTTTTAAAAATTCTGATAGCTACAGTTTCCAAGAGTTTAAATGCAACGTCAATTGCCATCTCTTATCCCCTTGAAACCCATCCTTTTCTTATCCTTTCTCCAACACTTTCTGCGTCTTGTTATTGTCCCTTTTTATTCTACTCTCACGCAACTCTCTTCACAGCAATATTCCTATCCTTCACTTAACCATTCACTGACACCCCCTGTAACCAATTCTACTTTCTCCTCACTCTCCTCTTATATAACCTTTTTACTCTCCTCTTATGTAACCCCTGTGCACCAGTGGCAGTACTGCCTTGCTGGGGTGTAGGGATTATGAAAAAAAATAGAGAACTAAAAGTGAAACACTGAAATCCAAAGGTGCATTGGTACAGCGAAATTTTCGTTTCAAAAGCTAAGCAAAGTATTAAAAAACAGGAAAACTTCATTAGAAAGAATGAAAAGACTACCGAAATATTATCTAATATCAGTCTTTCGTTATGAAAGTGAATGCTGGACAATCTCTTCTCATGAAAAAGAGATTTGAAAAAGCAATAATGTTGTTCTACAGAAAGATAATGAGAATACCTTGTATCGAACTTGCGAGCAACAACGAAGTATTAGGAAAAATGGTCACAAAAAGAGGCTTATACTTCATATCTGGATGTTAATGAGGAAATAAGGCTTGAGAAATTTGACACTCACGGGTCTGCTTGACGATATAAGAAACAAAAGAAAACATCGCATAACCTACGTAGCGGATCACCTCGACATGATGTAATGGTTACCAGGATTGTCTTGCGAGATTAATTACAAGTGAACAGTGAGTTGGATCCTCACAGGGTGCTACATACTTTCGGCCTTGTCCCACATATAATCTACGCTTGGAAAATAATTTTTGGGGCCTCGACGTAGTGTAATGGTCAGCAAGCTTGTCTCACTACATAAATTACGAGTGAATAGTGAGTACGATCTACACTGAGTGCCCATGCTTTCGGCATTGTGTATTGCGTTTAGAATGTCGCCATAATCTTCTAGCTAGCTTGACTAAGGGGATAGCGGAGCAAAGTTTAGGAGAGATAAAAAAAAAAAGAGACCACATTTATTAAAAACTGCAAAGAACAGGAATTTGTGGTTTCCCAACGTCCATAGATACATAGAAGGAAAAACGTGATTTTAACTCATATTTTTATCCTTAATGTTTTTAATTTTTGACTTCTCCTTCTTCTATGTGCCCTGTCACTTCAGGACGTAGGCGATCATGGTTCTCTACATCTCCCTATCCTTTGTGGCTCTTAGTATGTTTGCTCCTGTTACTCCAGGCAACCCCCGTTCCGTCATCCACCTGATCAGGCCCTGCAAATATGTTATCTGCCTTCCTCTGTCTCTCTTTCCTTCTATCTGGCCAGTCAGTATCAGGTTCTCCAAGCTCTTCTTCCTCATTGTGTGTCCCAGGAACTTCAGTTGTCTCTTCCTGATGCTCAGCATCAATTTCCTTTTTGTTGCCATTCTTTCCAACACCTCATCGTTGCTTGCATGCTCAGTACACGATATCCGCAGCATCCTTCTGTAGAACTACAATTCCGCTGCTTCCAGTTTTGTCCTCATTTTCGATGATATTGTCCAGCATTCACTGCCGTATTGAAGAACTGACATCACATAGCAATCCAGCACTCTTTTCTTTGTTTCTAGTGAAAGTTTCCTGTGTCTTAGTACTTTACTCAGCTTCTGAAACGCGTCCTTCGCCATGCCAATTCGCCTTCGGATCTCTGTGTCGCACTTTCCATTTCCTGTTTGAACACTTCCTTGGGATTTAGATTTTTGTACTTGCTTGATTCTGATATATAATTTTTTTTTTTTTAGTTTTTGGCTAGAGTAAAATAAATGTTCAAGGACAGGTCAGCTTGCTGTAATAATGTAAACGATAAAACACGACGAAAACAGTTTCAGGAAATTCGTTCAATGGATGAGATCTTTGAAAATAATCGAAGGGTATAGCCTAATTAAGTTATGAATATGGTAATTAAATTCCTTTGAGCAAACAAAATCCAAAAGCAACAGTCAGAAAAGTTTTAGAAATTGAACATCTCGCGTGATTCTCTTTTGACATTAACAAAATAACTATTAGAAAGGGGAAGAAGATGGATGTGTTTATTCTAAATGGCTGATAATGAAACCGAGGCTTATATTTATGACCCAATTTGCTCTCTTGACTTGAATGTATCCATTATTGCATTGAATAATTACTTGCTGACAATAGTAAGCGGACAAGGGTAGTTTTTTGGGCCAAATAATTTTCATAAACATCACGCAAAATCCATTCCGCTTTCAAAAACGGTTCGTGTGATGGTCGGCTAAGACACAATTCATTATTCATTTTTTTGTTTTATTTTTGCAGAAGTTAAACCTATTACACAGTGTGCGGACAGTTTACTGAAAGACAATTCATTGAGGGACAGTTTGCCAACAGACAATTTACA
This sequence comes from Ascarosepion bandense, assembly GCA_037127315.1. NCBI lineage: Eukaryota > Metazoa > Mollusca > Cephalopoda > Sepiida > Sepiidae > Ascarosepion > Ascarosepion bandense. The sequence continues at coordinate 651,188 of JBBBDQ010001557.1, read as the reverse complement.
GACATGACAATTGGTGTCTTCTTAATTTTATATACTCTTCATGTATATATAAACTGCTGCTACGACGGTTGCTGCTGCTGCTACAACGGTTGCTGCTGCTGCTGCTGCTGCTGCTGGAACAACAAACGCCTTGACAGATTAACGATAACAACCAACACGTATATATATATATATATATATATATATATATATATATATATATAAGGTAACCCAAAAAGTTCCGTCCGCTTTTTTTATTAGTCATTGAATGAAGTTGAAATGCATATAGCAATTGTTTTCAAATTCGGACAGCCGGAAGTAGACGTTATCAAAAACACGCGCACTGTGGAAAGGATGGAAATGTCTAGAGATCTCGTTCGGGGCTGTTTGCTTTACAACTTCATCTGCATCAAGTCACCGCATATGTCAAGAGTTTGGAGATAGTGCTGTGGATGAACGCACTGCAAGGCGTTGGTTTCGAAAATTCAAGTCGGGAGATTTGTCTCTTCTTGATAAGCCTCGCATTGAACGACCACAGGTCTTGAATAACGGAGTCCTGAAGGCGGCTATTAAAGAAGACAGTAGTCTAACGTGTGGGGAACTTGCAAGACAGTTCAGCGTTTCCGATGAAACAGTTAGACTTCATATGCACCGCCTAGGTAATACATACAAACTGAGTAAGTGGGTTCCGTAAGCATTATTGGAGGTTCACAAGGGACAACGATTGGCAGATTGCATATCGCTACTTTCTCGCCACTGTAACGCTTCCTTATTCAATCGAATTCTTACCAGTGATAAAAAGTGGGTTCTGTACGAAACTCCCAAGCGTTCCAGATATTTGTTGTCTCCTCACGGTGCTGTCTCTCAGAACGCACGTATGCCTATGCACCCACGCAATATTATGCTTTGTCTCTGGTCGACAGGTCATCAAGTGTTTCATTATGAACTGCTTCCAACGAGCCAAACGATTACTGGAAACCTATACTCGCCACAATTGAAAGGTGTGCAACTGGCACTGCGTCAGAAAGAGCCAGCACTGGTGAATCGCAAAGGTGTGCTTTTCCTTCATGACAACACCAGGCCGCATGTTGCGCGAGTGGTCAAGGATACCATACAGCAACTTGGGTCGAAGACTTTGTGCCAAACACCTTATTCACCTGACTTTGCGTCATCCGTTAACACCTCTTCCAGTCCCTGGATAATCATCTTCGTGGGAAATCCTTCACCAATGAAGCAGACTTGCGCAAAGCCCTCACGGACTTCTTTGCATCAAACCTCCCCACCCCGAGTTCTACCACAAAGGCACTGAACAGCTGGAGTCACGTTGGCAGAAGGTGCAGGATAAAAATGGCGATTACTTCGAAGACTAAATATGTTACGCATACTGTGAAGCATTTTTTTTTTCTTTTAAAAATGGACAGAACTTTTTTGGTTACCTTGTATATATATATATATAATTATATTTATATTCTTTTTCTTCGGCGACGTGTTGTGGCGTAGAGGAATGGTCGGAGAGATACTACAAACGGATATGATGGTAGTTGACTGGCTCGATGGTCTCGGGTTGTTCTCTCCGAACTCTCAGCTGGCTCTTCTCGATCTCTCTGATCTCTTCTCATGTAGGCCTATTTTCTTGATTGCGACATCTTTTTCCACGCATATTGTTTATACTTGTTTGGGCCATTGCCTTTAATAGTTTATATTTTCTGAATTTGACTATGCTGTTTATCAAAACATCCCCCCTATTCCATAAATGCAAAGCTGGTCTTGTATTCTTCACTTTCCAAAAGTAATATTTATTTAAATGTGAATATATCTTTATTTATATATTTCCTGCCTTTTGCGAACAACTGTCTTAACACAACTTCGCCTGTCACCCGGCGTCTGCATTCTTGATCTTCCAAAGCAGTATTTATTTTCTTTTAAATTTTGCCAGCCTGCCTGCCTTTTTGCGTCAAAAAATATCTGTCCAATGTAAATATATCTCTGTGCGAATGTACACACTGCGGTCAGAGAATATAGAACACCAAGTTCAAGCTCTCATCTGGATGTTTTTAATTAACTGTCGGAGAATTATTCATGTGGTGGTGAATGCAAGTTTTCTGAAGGCATTCTGCTAATTACATCATCGATTGTTGTCAGTCTTGCGTTGCACAGATTTCGTTGTTCGAACCTCTTGTAGCTTATAAATTTTCTAGTTTTGTCAGGAAAGCAGCATGAGACATAGTTGATAGGCTTGAGCAAATGGATGGCGGAGCAAGGTTTTGGAGGGATACCAAGACTAAAAATATTGAGAGTAACAAAAGACAAAGCCAAGCGGAAGTCCATGATCGCCTAGGCCCTGAAGAGACACGTCATATAAAGAAATTGTGTCAACAATACAAGTGTATTCTTAAAATAATCTTTCTGCCCTCTAGTTCTTTCTTGACAAGCTCCATAATGACGACTGACTGGCTTGGAAAGAATGTTCTAAAAATTGATAAGAATTCGAACTTGATATAACTTAAAGCGTCAATCAATTGTCCCGACTGGGAATTGTCTGTCAGCGAACTGTCCGTCGCCGAATTGTCATTCGGAGAATTGTTAGGCTACCTATTACACTACTGATTGTAGGTAGGAAAAAATAAAACAAGTAAAAACGTACACGTGGGTAAAAATATGGCCCAGTTCTGCTTCATGATAAACAATACATGCTCTCTGAATTTATGGTACACAAGCTGCAAAATTTTGATTATAAGTATTTTTTCGCCAAAAATCTCCCCCATACGCAATAGACGGTTCCCCTTCTTTTAGAGTAAGTAACAGCCTATTCTCGGCTTGGAACGAGAAATCAGAGAGCCAAGTTCGAATTCCGGTTAAATTCTTTGCATTCACTTACGCGCAAATACCATTGGGAAATGTATTAATCCACCTATTCCTTCCAGTTATGGGTTAAATAACAGGACAGATTGGGTTCTATAGCCTTGGCCGGCAACCAGTCTACCGCAGAAAACAATAGTTACCTACTGTGGTATAACCGTCTGCCCATTCAGTCATGTCTCTTTCGAGACATGATCGCCCTAGCATTTATGACGTATGGCACTTAACTGACTGAACACCCTATACAAATCCTAATTGCACTAGAGGTACTGGTTTACAGTAACAGTCAGTTTATGCGGGTAAGAGGGAAAAGTAATGGTTAACCAGAGACTTGATTAGGTTAATATTATGGTGAAACGTTCTCTTGGGAGTCGGTTTCACAGAGCAGTAGTTCGTAGGAAAAAGCTGTACGAATGTAACTTACTCCTCAGCAATGGAATACGGAGTAAATGACGGTAGTTTATTAAAATGAGGGTGGTGCTAGTCGGATAGGTTAGAACTCGCGAAACCAAGACGTGAATTTCGTCCGAACAATTTTTATAAAAGTATCAATAGAGAAGTGAGTGGCTTGCCAATTACCCACTTTGAAATAATGCTATGGTCCTTGAAGTGTGTTTGTCGTCAAAGCCTCTTTAATTTTGTGAGTAATGATAGGACAACAGCAGCAGATCAGGTCGAATCTGTACTGATCGTCGATGAAGAGGTTGTTCTTCTCTAGGTGCTCAACCATCTTTTTGCTGATGATAGCCTTAATAAGCTTACTAATGATAATGAGGAGACTGATGAGTCTATCCTGAGAAGTGAAAAAGCGCTCGCCCACGTTGAGTGATGATGAAGCATTTGAATAGTTTAAGGGATAAGACAAAGTTTTCTTCTACAAATTTAATAAATAGCTAATTGGTACTTTAGAAGAAATCAGTAGAACAAAATGGATGTTATTTTGATTAAAGTAAAAGTGCATTTTGATTAGATTAATTTTTTTTCATTCATCAGACTATGACATTTAACATAGTACAATGCAATACCATGAAACTAAGAATTCGTAGAAGTCGGTAAAGGCCAAACTCAAGTCAGTAAGATATTCTTGATTACAATTTTTCGATGTTAAGGCTGCTTGACAAGATGGTGTTACTCAAAAGAAATATCAAAAGAAACATTTCGTTTTTTCTTTTTGTTTTGTTTTGTTTTGTCTTTTGTTTTTTGTTTTCAAGTCAGTAAGATATTCTTGATTACAATTTTTCGATGTTAAGGCAGCTTGGCAATATGGTGTTACTCAAAAGAAATACCAAAAGAAACATTTCGTTTTTTCTTTTTGTTTTGTTTTGTTTCGTCTTTTGTTTTTTGTTTTCAAGTCAGTAAGATATTCTTGATTACAATTTTTCGATGTTAAGGCAGCTTGGCAAGATGGTGTTACTCAAAAGAAATATCAAAAGAAACATTTCGTTTTTTTCTTTTTGTTTTGTTTTGTTCTGTCTTTTTTGTTTTTTGTTTTTTTGTTTTTTTTTGTAGGTTAAATAAAAATAAAAAGTAGTTTGGCTTAACTGATAATTGAATGCATTTGTTAGACAAAATCGAAAAACAGTCAACTAGTAATGCAATAAATTTAACTGTATGTATTTAAATTAAAAAAAAAAGAAATGCTTGGCCTAGTGAATAATGAGCACCGTCAAAATTCACAGCCCATCGTTCAGAAATTTCAAAAGCCTAGATATGAGATTTTAACGAATACATCTTATTTCCTAAACATTAATTCCCACAGATTATCAATTACTTAAAATAACTTGAAAATTATTTAAACGGAGGTCCTTTTTTACAAATGAGATAAAGAGCCGCGAGGAACAGATCTGATAAAGAGCCGCGAGGAACAGATCTGATAAAGAGCCGAGAGGAACAGATCTGATAAAGAGCCGAGAGGAACAGATCTGATAAAGAGCCGCGAGGAACAGATCTGATAAAGAGCCGCGAGGAACAGATCTGATAAAGAGCCGAGAGGAACAGATCTGATAAAGAGCCGAGAGGAACAGATCTGATAAAGAGCCGAGAGGAACAGATCTGATAAAGAGCCGCGAGGAACAGATCTGATAAAGAGCCGAGAGGAACAGATCTGATAAAGAGCCGCGAGGAACAGATCTGATAAAGAGCCGAGAGGAACAGATCTGATTAAGAGCCGCGAGGAACAGATCTGATAAAGAGCCGCGAGGAACAGATCCTGATAAAGAGCCGCGAGGAACAGATCTGATAAAGAGCCGCGAGGAACAGATCTGATAAAGAGGCTAAAATTTCACTTATCTTTTCCTATTCAGTTATTGTTCTCACTCTTTAATATTTTATGTTTTTCTCATATTCTTTCACACTAATTGACCCCTTGCGTTATAGTGACTTTGTGGCAGGATGGGTCACCACTGTAGCTGTAGAGACTATCAGCCATGTCTGGTACAAGGCCAATTCACTAACATGTCCGTCAATCTCCACAACTTAAGGTTTTATTAGAATTATCAGAAGGTTATCGGCAGGTGGATATATGGAAGAATAAAAGTATATCTTTTGTATGTTTAAATAGAAATGTATTGATAGAACAGAATAACGTGAATCGGTAGAAGTTAATGTTCAATGAGAAACATAAGAGTTCGTAGAATTAACTTGTGTGTACGTAGGCAGGAACGTTTGTATGTATGTATGTGTGTATGTATGAGCGTTACCGTTGTGTAGGATTGTCTTTGAAGTAATCGAGCAGACTGAAAGAGTTCCGTTCGGTTGTCAAGTATAAGAAAAGGTGAATGGTGAAAAGTAAGGAGGTGAGAGAGAAAGATGGAGATAAAAATAATGATCGCTTGACGTTTTTCAAGGTACGTGTTAATTACGCTCGTCATCTTCTCTCTGGCGACAGGCAAACTTGGCCCGTCTTTTATTTCGTTTGGGGTGCTCGAAAAGTTCATTTGGAAATTCAATCCCGGATGTGATTCTAGCCTGACGGCAAACAACTTCACCTCGGCTTGAGAAAAGGCTCCGCAAAAGAATTTTTTTTCTGATAATTAAAGATTATTTGAATTTTGTTTTTATATGTTTCTTAGTTTCCTATTAACCGAAAAACATTTCACATCGAGGTGTGAAATTTCACGAGTTTTGTTTTGGATTCGCTTTTGCGTGTGTCTTAAGCAAAATTTGTAAATTCGAGTCTTTTTTTTTTTGTAACATAATCAATGAGTCAATGTTTAGCATTTGAATTTTAAATTTAGATCTTGTTTTGTTCACTAAAACGATTGTTCTGTTTGAAGTGAAATAATTTTTAAAAAAAGGAAAATTTTCATAGCTCTTAAATAAAAATCTATAATTATTACTGATTTTATCATATTGTTGTGATCTAAGTTAAACATTTATGAAGCCGTTTTGCAGTAGACGCTAATTAACAAATAGAATTAGTTTATGTAAACATTTGAGCAACATAAGTTGGTTAATACAAATTAGCTTGCATAATAAGGTACTAAACTGTATGTACGCAGTACACTATTTACATTGTTCCAACTATTGTCCTAGTTTTTACTGCTATATTTACGGCGTTTCGGTCGTTGTACGCTGCGGCCTTCTTCAGGTGCTAAGAACTTCGAACCGAACCCTTTATTACGATCACTGGCGTATATCATTTTCATTCCATGTGTGATGTTACTTCTGGTGGCCATTTAGTTATCTCCCTTTCACTTAACTTTATGTTATTTGTTCACCACTGCTGTAGTCTTGTATTGAACTCACAACACTTTGGGGGAAGTCACTGGAACTAACAAACGTCTATAACCACTAGACCTTGAGCACACATGGCTCAGTGGATATAGCGCGTGTAGACATATGCGCAGTACTTATTAACCAAGTCTCTTGTGTACGGTATTGCAGTGTACTTATACAAATTCCTCATAATCCTCATGTGTGGATTTCAATCTTTTATTTTTTTTCCTTCGGTTATTAATAATTGTATGCATAAAAAATTAAAAAAAAACAGCTTAGACTAGAGAATAGAGATGACCCAATTCTGTTCCATGAAAATACACACTCTCAGAACCCACCGTTTAAAAGTTGCAAAGCCTTGGCTATGAGATTTTGAAGAATTTATTGTATTCCAACAGAAATCATTCCAACAAATTACACCAGTCGAAATTTCTTTTCGACTCAAATGTTGTTGGGCACACATTTCTGGACTATTTTCTCACGCCGAATATGAAAATCAAATCCTTTTTTTTTTTTTTTTTTGCATCATCATTGTTCTCAAAACAGATAATTTCTATTTTGCTTAAAATAGGCTAAAATACCCATTTAAGAGATACACATCAGGTTCAGGTAGAACCACCCTTAAACGTTTTCAGGTTAGAATCATCATCATCATTTATCCATCACACCCAATGGAGCATAGAGCAGCAACTTTTTGCTGCTATTTCTGTAACAAACTGTTCTTTTACGGGACAAGGTTGTTAGCCCTGCACTCAACCCCCAAACTTGGAGGACCGGTGAACCATTCTTGGTCCTTTCGTTTACAGCACCTGGTATTCCCAAATGGTCAACCATTTAAGTACTGGCCAGGCTCGATGTTGCTTAACTTCGGTGATCGGACGGGAACCGGTGTATTCAACACAATATAGCCGTAGACTCAGGTTAGAATAACTTACTATAAAAAATATCCGAGTAACTTAAAAAAATATATTTTCAGTTCAGAAAAAGTTTTTAACTGCAAAAATGAATCGACTTCCTGTTACATTTTATTCCCATGAAGTCATAATTTTGATGGCTACAGAAGCTCATCAGGGCACGCCAAAAAGCGAATACATCGCTTTTCGATTTTATTAATAAGCACTAGGATGTTAGACTTGCATGTCTTTTCTTGCACTTCCCTCCTCCATATACTTGCTTTCCTGACGGCTATAATCTCAAAGAATTTAAAATGCAAAGTCAATTCCCATCTCGTATTCACTTAACTCTAGCCCTTTCTACATCACACCGTGTATCTTGTTCTTTTCTTCTCTTTATTTTCGCAACTGTTTTCACTCCTGTATTCACACCTTTCTTTTGCCCTTTCTCTGTCTCCCCCTGTAGCTGGTACGTCTTCCTCTTCACTCTCCTCCTGCCTAACACTTTAACTTTCTTATGTAGCCCCCTGCACATCTGTAGCGGAACCGCCTTGATTGGGGTGAAATTATTAATTTGGCTATACCTATCTGGTGTTTGGCTGCTATTTTAAGCGCTGATGAAGAAGTTTCTAATCCTGCTAGTCTCAACCACATTCGCCAACCCTCACAACCCCCATTTATCAATATTTCAACGAATTTTACACCGGTCGATATCTTTTCGACTTAAATATTGTCGGACAACGAGCAGATATTTTTCGCTATTTTTTCACGCTGAATCTGAAAATAAAATCCATTTTGACCCATCACATCACTTTTTCAGCACAGATAATTTTTAAATAAGCTAAAATACCCACTTAACAATGATATGCCAAGTCCAAGTAAAACCAACCTTCAACATTTTCTGATTAGTATAACTTATTATAAAAGAAGAAGTATCCCAATAGATTAAAGAATGTATTTTTAGTCCAGAAAAAGTTTTCAAAAAAGTTTTAATTCGCAGAAAATGAATAGCCTATCTGTTTAATTTTATCCCCATAAAGTTACAATTTTGATGAGTATAGAAACACATAAAGGTATGCCAAAAAGCGAATACATCGCTTTTCAATTGTTAATAAGTACCAGGATGTTTAAATGTTTGGTCAGAGAAGGTGTAGGTGGTGTTGAAGATGGGTAATAAAAGTGCTTAATCGGCTTCACCTATCTGGTGTTTGGCTGCTATTTTAAGCGCTGATGAAGAAGTTTCTAATCCTGCTAGTCTCAGCCACATTCGCCAACCCTAACCCTAACAACCCTCGTTTATCAATATTTCAGCGACTGTTATACAGAAACTTCATTACAATACCAGACCTCCATAAAATCAAGTGATTTGATAAAATCTTATGACGGTTTTAGGCTAAAAGTAAAAACTACAAATAAGAACTAATAACTTTGTTCTTGAATTACTTCTAAAGAACTTTTTCTATGAAAATTAAAGAAACAGAAATCAAAAAGTTTCAACAAGCTGAGATCATTGAGGGCACAAGAAAATTTTCCAATGAGATATTTCTCATAAGATCAAACATTTTTAGGTCAGCTTATCTGAACTGAAATAGTTTATTTTCAACCAATTTCATACTTTGTATTTTCTAAACTTGTATAAAGGCAGAGAGTAGTGGAAGAAATATTTATTCTTCCATTTTTATTTCACCTATTATGGGCATTATTATATCTGTGATATAATAACACCGTAGTTCAATGATGGAACGGTATTGTTGAAAGAAAAAAGAAATGGCAAACATGCTTTGTTCTCAGAGAGACATTTATATCTCTAAGACATATTTTAAGCGCTGATATGAAAATTCTAATCCTGCTAGTCTCAAATACACTCACCAACAACCTTCATCTATCAATGTTCTTAAACATGCTATACAGAGACTGCATGACAATACCAGACCTCCATAAATTCTAGTAATATAATAGAATCATATGACGTTTTCAGGCTTAAAGGAAAAAACTACTAATGAAAACAAAAATTGCTGTTCTTGAATGGATCCTAAAGAGTTTATTCTATGGAAAGCAGAGAGAAAAAAGAAATGGCAAACATGCTTTGTTCTCAGAGAGACATTTATATCTCTAAGACATATTTTAAGCGCTGATATGAAAATTCTAATCCTGCTAGTCTCAAATACACTCACCAACAACCCTCATCTATCAATGTTCTTAAACATGCTATACAGAGACTGCATGACAATATCAGACCTCCATAAATTCAAGTAATATAATAGAATCATATGACGGTTTCAGGCTTAAAGGAAAAAACTACTAATGAAAACAAAAATTGCTGTTCTTGAATGGATTCTAAAGAGTTTATTCTATGGAAAGCAGAGAGGAAACAGAAATCACAAAGTTTTAACAAACTAAGAACATTGAGGGCACAAGAACTTTTTCCAGTAAGATGTCTCTCATAAAAACAAGCATTATCAGGCCAGCTTATCTGAAATAAAATAGCTTACAATTCATTTTGAACGTTATTGGATACTTTTTCTTGAGTGATAATTCATTTGAATATGAAAGGAAATGTTTCAACAATGTCACTCGCATATTTAAGCCGTGACATATCTTTCTGAATTAGGCATTTCAGCCAATTTTAAGCAAAATAGAAATAATCTGTTTGCTACATTAATTGGGGTCCAAGGTTAGAAATTTGCATATCCACCGCATGATTTTAGGAAATTTCAACTATTAGAAATATAATTTTTTTAAATTTTTAAATAAGACTCGGTAAAATGTATTTCTATATTTTACTCATATTCTTTTTGCTATTTTCCAGGATGACACAGAGAGGAAAGTAAAGTCGTAATCCCACAAATTCGGAGGGAATCAACTGATTATTCAAGGAAATGCTTCTTCTGTATGGTACGCCTTTCCGAACGTCGAGATGGCAAGAGTGCCCTTACTCTCATGTATCCAGAATCTTGTTCTAGTCATCGCACAAGCGCCATGATACTCTGAGATCCCCGTACCCAGTCCTCCAAACAGAGATCAGTCGTATTAACCCTGGAACACAAACCATCAATTAAAGTTACACCTCTACTAACCATGGGTGTATCATACCCGATTTTGAAAATATCAAAAACATATTAAATATAAATCTTTATTTGAAGTATTATATATGCAAGCACTTCAAAATTTACACTTTGAGCAACTGAAAAACATATTTAGGTAAGAAAATCAGGTACTGAAAATTTAATTAAATTGTAATTAAAATGGCGTCATTTGCGCTGGATACTATATACCCATAGTTAGTGTTCTCGGGTTAAGAAGAGAACAGCAATTCAGAAGAGGTTGAAGTCATTGATCCAGATTATAGCGGTGCAGCTGAGGAAAGAAGCCCATAATACGCCAACAAAAAAAAAACGACTTCAGTGACCTGATCAGAAATCTTCGTTCCACAAAGTTTAAAGCCAATCTTCTGACGTCGAGACTCAGGCAGTAGAGTTTGTGTGAAAGCCGCTAGTATGAGAAATCATCACCAGTCTTTTACAAGCTTTTCACGCAGCAAGATGGGTTTTGCAGCTGCCACAGTGTGACCGGTTTTTTCGAGGATATTGGAATTGCCTGTAACCCGAGCGAGTTGACAGCTTATCCAAAAATCTCAAAGCCGTGCTGCTTCATAAAGTGGACATGTATCAGTCTCTTCTCCCGATTCATTCTGTGCCACTCAAAGAGGGAATACAGCAGTGTCGAAATCTTGCTAGATTCCTTTAAATATGAAGAGAACAGTTGGAAGGTTATCGGAAACATCAAAATGGTAACCTTTCTGAAGGTTCTCCAAAGCCGTTTTACCAAATTTCTGTGTTATCTTTACTTTTTGGACAGCAGAGACAGTGCGGCACACTATGAGACTCGTCATAACCAACGGAGTTCAGTGTGGGTAAAGACAACGTCGGATAGGAGCCACTATTGGACACCTGGACAGTACTTTTCCGCCACTGCGTTTAACATTAGGAATTATAAAACAATTTGTCACAGCTGTAGATAAAAAGTCTAAAGCTGTCAAATATGTTCAAGACTTTTTCTCTAAATTGTTTGCAATAAATTCAAAATGTCTTCGTTGGAGCACAAATAATGAAGATTCTAGGGTGCAAAGAATTTACCAAAAAGCTCACCAGGACAGAGAAAGAAACGTGGAATAGCTTTGTGGCAATGATGTTAGGCTTCCTTGGGAATCACAAAGCCGAAAAGTGTGTGGAGCTAGGTGAGATCCTGATGAAGAAAAAAATGGGCTGCAGGGTACCCCTCAAAACCCATATCCTTAACCCTCATGTTGATAAGTTCAAAGCGAACATAGGGGCGTACTCAGAGAAGCAAGGTAAATTCTCCCACTGAACGCCGATACCAAGGTTCATATAAAGAAAACGTGACGGGGAACTATACTTGAGGGCTGATGATGATGATTATGATTATTATTATTATCATCATCATCATCATTATCACTCTTCTTCTTCTTCATCTTCTTCTTCTTTATCTTCTTCTTCTTCTTCATCTTCTTCTTCTTCTTAACCCTTGTAGCTCTTATCAGCCTTTTTGTCGTTACTCCTCCTATCCTGCTCCACATTCTATTTATTCAAGCTCATCAAGTATGTCATGCGATGCTTTCTCCCGTCTCTCTTTCCCTCTGTCTGTCATGTGAAAATCAAATTCTCCAACCCCTTCTTTCTAATTACATGTCCCAGAAATTTCAGCTGTCTTTTTCTGATGTAAAGTGCGTTTCCTTTTCGTTTCCATCCTTTCCAAAACCTCGCCGTTGCTCACATGTTTGGTCCATGATATCCTCAGTATCCTTCTGCAGAGCTACGAAAACCTACTCATTTCTAATTATCTGTGAACCTCCCTTGTGAAATCCTAGAATAAAGAAATGCTAATAGATTAGTTCTTATTTTGTGTGAATGAAACTGTTTACATCCCTCATTTTTTCCAAGTTTCGAGTAAATATCAGTCATTTTTTAAATATTTTTTAAGCAAACTGAAAACAACAGTTACTACCAACGACAAAAATTGTGTTACTCGGTATTATTTAGATGACTTTAGCTTTCAATACGAAACGAAAAATAAGTGAGGAAGCACAGTAGACGTTTGAATAGTTTATTAAAGCAAAAGATCACCTGCTCTTTAAATTGGATAAGCTACTTTGAGTTATGTTAGAAAATCTTACAAAAATTGATCTTATTTTGACGAAATGATCGTGTATTTTTTAAAAGATAATTGCGATGACATAAAAAATTATTTGATTGAATAAAAGTGTATACTTATTAAGAAAATAGATATTTTTCTCGACAGCAAGAGTTTATTTTGATTTTTATGTTTGTCATTTCATCAATATATGTCATTTCATGTAAGGCAAATCAGTAGCCAACTACTGATTATAGTGTTTCTCTCATAATGTGTGATAAGACATTGACATGGTTATAAAACATTCTAATCAAGATATTATCTATATCTAGTATGAGATATTCGCAATGATTTTTGTTAATTTCAAAATTCTTTTGTTATTATTGTTAATATATTAAAGGCTCTGAAATTCCGTCAATTTCAGCAATGAAATAAAATACCAAACGAAAATGTTATTGAAGTAGATATTTATCTACCTGAAATTTTAAAGTGCTTTTTGCTCAGGAAAATAAGTTTTCAACACTAGCTTTGTATTTTTATGGATACTACTATTGCTATTACTACAACAATTATTATTATTATTATTATTATTATTATTATTATTATTATTATTATTATTAATTTACTCTTGAAAATAAGCAAACATTTTGAAAAAGAGTTTAGCAAACACTGGTATGAACATCATCCAGCACCAGTTACAGAGATAGAAGATATAATTCTATGGAAGTACACCATCTTTACAGACAGGAAGAGTGAAGCAAATATACTAGACATAATTTTCAAAAACCGAAAGGGAAAAAAAAATTGTCTACAAACTGATGTGGCTTGTCCTAGCAGACTGTAACATAGCAATGAAGGAATTTAAAAAGCTATCAAAGTATAAAGACCTACAAAATGAAATATAAAAATGTAGAAACTGAAAACAAGAATAGTACCAATGATTGTAGGTGTGCTGCGAAGGATAAAAAAAGGCCACAAAAACACACTGAAAAAGATCAACTGGAAATCCCAGCTTAGGAGAAATACGAAAATAAGACATTTGTCCATCTCAGGCTAGTAATGTTATTGGAGTTAGAAAAACAAATTATGCAGTATAGTCATAACACCACCACCTGACCAAGGTCTTCCCAGAGACTTGCTACGTAGTGTGACCATAGCAGAAATCAAAATATAATAATAATAATAATAATAATAATAATAATAATAATATTGTTAAAAAACAGAAAGAAAAATCTTGCCTATTAATTGATATGGCTTGTCCAGCAGATTGTAACATAGCAACCAAGGAATCCGAAAAACTGTAAAAATATAAAGACCTGGAAAGTGAAATAGAAAAAATGTGGAAATTGACAATGAGTCGTGCCAATGATAGTAGGTGCACTTGGAATGATAAAATAAAAAAAAACAACACATTGAAAGAATCCCTGGAAACCCCAGCTTAAGAGATATACAAAAAATTGTCTTGTTAAGTACAGCCCACACACTAAAAAGAACCTTGTCTATGTAATGCTAATGATGATAGGGGAGATAGAAAAAACATGAAATAGAGCTATAACTGCACACCACGACCTGCCTTAGATCTTCCCGCAGACTTGGTAGGTAGTGCAACCATAGCAGAAATCTAAATATGATGAAAAATGACATAATAATAATAATATGCAAAATGATTTATGTTATTCTTCCATTATTTTCCAACAATTAGGGAACATCAAGAAGAAGAAGAAGAACAGACATCATGAATTTTTGTCATGGCTTCTGATATTCATTGAGTGGCGGTCGATATTTTGTTTTAGTGAACTTCGACGGACTGCAGTAAATATCACGTTCATTTTTTTCACTGTCACTTGCCTGATTATAACCAGTGTTCATGGGCAGGAGTAGTTGAAAAGAATAATGACCCGATGTTCCGATGGCTGTTTTGTTTTTCTTAAGGTTCGAGGATAAGGCAGCGAGATTGATTTACTAGTCACATTGGGAAACCCAATTTGGAGACCGTATGACAAGAGTAGGTTGCCCAACACAAAGGCATTGCTAGCCGTCGACTGCAAGGTTATGTGCTGCTTTTACAACATATCAGGTACATCTAGCTGTACACCTTCATCAGCTTAGGTATCATAATGGGCCCATTAGGCTTTACATATTTCTATCTCACTGGATGTAGGATGTGTGTTTTAGTGCAGTGGATATCGACTCGGAACGAGAAATCGGAGAGCAGAGTTCGAATTCCAGTTGAATTCGTTGCATTCACTTATGCGCAAATACCCTCGGAAAAGGTATTAATTCGTATCTTCTTCTGGATTAAATAGAAAAGATTGTGTTTTATAGCCTTGATAGGCGACTGGTCTACCGCAGAAAATAATAACAACCTATAGCGGAAAAATCTTCTACTCACCCAATCATGTCTTTTTCGAAACATGATCACCCAAGTGTGTATCACGTATTGCACTTAACTGACTTTACCCACCGTCTCTCTGTTGAACGTGTTACACCGTTACTCACTTACTCAATAATAATGACCGGTATGAACATCAACCAAATCAGGTTACAGAAATAATACCTGTAACAATTTTATGAGACTTTATTATACACACAAACAGAATAGGCAAGCATAATAAGACATCAGTGTCAAGAACTATAAAAACAGAATGTTTTCTTATTGAAATGGCAAACTCTGCGAATTTAATTTATCTTGAAGATTTGATGTTAGTCAGTTAAGTGCCATACGTGATACACGCTTGGGCGATCATATCTCGAAACAAACATGACTGACTAGGCAGAAGATCCCGCAGTAGGTTGCCATTGCTTTCTGCGGTAGACAATCTATAGAACCCAATCTGTCCTGTTATTTAACCCATAACTGGAAGGAATAGACGGATTAATACCTTTCCCAAGGGAATTTGCGCTTAAGTGAATGCAATGAATTCGGCTGGAATTCGAACTCGGCCCCCTGATTTCTCGTTCCGAGCCGATATCCAATGCTCCACAACGCACAACCTTGAAGTGGACATCTCAAAAATGTGGGACACGTGAACATCAATATTTCCAGTTCTATTCGGAACTCTCGGATTGATTGAAAAGTGTTTTGATAATTTCATTGAAAAGATTTCTGATAACCTAGAAATTTAAAAAAAATTATGCGCACATCGAAGAGCTTTATGTAAGGAAATGATTTGTGATCTTTGCGTCATATAAAACCCAATATGACAGGGTGGGATAATATAGTATTAAAAGATCAGCAACTTTTACGGGAAGGAAACTGCAAGAAAGAGAGGTTCTTACAGGCGTAGCGCATGCAACAATTATGTGGACCTTTAAAATATACACAGACAGAACAATCAAAGCTAACAGCCTGGACATTGTGATCAAAGACTGCAAAAGCAGAATGTGTTTTCTTATTGATATAATAGCTCCTGTAGACTGTAATATAGCTTTTAAAATCCTTAATCTATCTATCTATATATATATGTTACGGAAATTAACGAATTTTAACGAAACTTGGTTATAAACAACCGACAATTTGAAATGAATTTGAAACAGAATATCTACTTAAATACGAGTACCGATAAAAAATAATGTTCAAACAATTTATTTCATATATATATATATATATATATGTGTGTGTGTGTGTGTGTGTGTGTGTGTGTGTGTGTGTGTGTGTATGTATGTATGTATGTATGTATGTATATTGTAACTAAGTTGTAGAACTCGTAGGTTTTTTAACCCGTTGTTCATGCATTTACTTTTATAAACAGTGCACGGCGCCACCAGGCTACACCCAGACAAGATAAATAGGAAAACCTATCCTGAACTTAGCCACCCCCCAAACACCTAACCCTAAGACGTCAATAAGGTCAACAGAATCTAAATTACAACCCAACCTCACTTGAACCTAAAAAAAAAACAAATCCACCACAAATAAACGGTCTTTTCAACGAGATAATTTTCATACCAACTTGATCACCTGAAGAAGAAGCGGCCAAGACACATGGTCAGCTTTGAAACGCGAAAAGTTTTGTATAGTGTTACTATGAATTTATAGACTATTGTAACAACTATTACAATATATATATATATATATATATATATATATATATATATATATATATATATATATTAGTGTCAGATCAAATAAATTGCAAACATTGTGTCAGCTTATTTTTAAAAATTCGTTCATACTAACGGATAATCTTTCACGAATTATAATTGAAAGATGTAAGACATCAGCTGTAACTTTGACGGATGATTTTATTATTCATTTCTCAATGTTGCCAAGTAGTTTCAATCTCTTTCCTAGATCATCTTCAGGGGTGTGAGTTGTGACAACAAAAATAACCGCAAAACTGTGTTTCTAAAAATTACTGTAACACACTTTTGCGGTTATTTTTGTTACCACAACTCACACAACTGAAGATGATCTAGGAAGGAGATTGAAAATAATTGAGAACATAGAGAAAGAAATAATTGAATTGGAAAAAAAGTTCTTATCGGCTCATTGAAAGGATTTCTGACAAGCCACGCCATAAAGAAATACAAAAGATTCTACTGACAAATTCAACTCTAACATTACGAAAAGATTTTCTTTGTAAAACGTGGGTTACCTTAGTTTCTTGTTTATGTCTTTGATTGAGACCCTGAAGAAATTGTGCATAAAATGGAAATAATAATAATAATAATAATAATAATAATAATAATAATAATAATAAATGAAATTCAATTTGAATAAATGTGCTAAAGCTATAGTTTTACGTGGAGAAATGCAAGAAACATCCTCAATTAGCTTAGACCCTGCTGTAACAATAAAAGAATTGAAACCAGAAGAAGCTTATAAATACTTACGTACAAATGAGAGTGAAAATATTCACCATAAAAAAATGAAAGTAATAGTGCGTAAAGTGTACTATAGAAGGCTACGAATGATATTAAAAACTGAATTGAATTCTCAGAAGAGAATTATGGACATTAATAGCCTTGCAATCCCAGTTGTCCAATATAGCTTTAACATCTTAAACTGGACTCTAAACGATATCAGGCGAATGGATTCTAAAACAAGAAAGCTTCTTTCTAAGCATAAGATGCATCATCAAAAGCCTGTTGTAGACCGTCTATAGATACCCCGTAAAGAAGGTGGAAGAGGTCTTATTCAGCTAGAATTGTCATACAAGACAACAACTATTGGCTTACTAACATACATAGAAACAACAAAGGATTGGATGATACAATGGGTAAGGTAACATGAAGAAAGAAATAAAAATATTCAATAATAAAAGAAGGCAGTAAATACAAACAAGATTTACAGTTAGTAGATTCTGTAGAAAAGCAAAACAGAAGCCAAGAACCAACTATTGCGGCAAAAAATATGAAAATGAAAGCCAAAGATAAAGCTCATGAACAGATGAAACAACGCTGGCAAGACAAACCTCTGCATGGCCAATATCCAGAACGTGCCAATAAATCCAATGTTGATAAAGTTAATACTCATCGATGGTTAAGTGCATCTGGATTAAAGTTAGAGACTGAAGGTTTTGTGATAAACACAAAGAAACAATAGACCACCTAATCTCAGGCTGTTCTGTACTTGCCCCAAATGAATATAAAAATCGCCACGATAGAGTTGGGCAATATTTACATTGGACAATGTGCAAACACGATGGAAAATCTGTAAACAAACACTGGTATAAGCATCACCCAGCACCGGTTATAGAAATAGATGTCACCATTCTATGGGATTATACCATCTACACAGACAGAAAAATTGAAGCAAATAGGACAGACATTATTGTTAAAAACCAGAAAGAGAAAACTTGCCTATTAATTGATATGGCTTGTCCAGCGATTGTAACATAGCAACCAAGGAATTTGAAAAACTGTCAAAATATAAAGACCTGGAAACTGAAATAGAAAAAAATGTGGTAATTGAAAACAAGAGTTGTGCCAGTGATAGTAGGTGCACTTGGAATGATAAAAAATGGAACAAAACAACACATTGAAAGAATCCCTGGAAAACCCAGCTTAAGAGATATACAAAAAAATGTCTTATTAAGTACAGCCCACACACTAAGGAGAACTTTGTCTATGTAACGCTAGGGATGATAGGGGAGATAAAAAAAAAAAAAAACATAAAATGGAGCCATAACATCACTCCACGACCTACCTTAGGTCTCCCCGCAGACTTGGTTGGTAGTCCGACCATAGCAGAAATCGAAATATGATGAACAATGACATAATAATAATAATAATAATAATAATAATAATAATAATAATAGTAATAATAATAATAATCATTAATATTATTTTATTAAAAACTCTCCTCCCCCAAAATGCTTGTTAAATGACATGTGGTGTCTTTATATTGTCTTTACAGTGATACGTTCCAGAGTCAATAGGCAATTCTACACTGATTTTTTTTTAACAGCGATCTTCTTAATATTCTTCTCTAGCTTTCTTGATTGCATCCAGTGATTTAACTGTTATATGTATGACAGTCACTTTAAGGTGTCACATGTCTATATTTCAAGTTTATGCTTATTTTATAATATTTTTAGCATATATCTTTTGACATTTCCATATCTGTGAGAAGGCAATTTAATTAATTTTGGCATTTAATCAATGTGTATATTTTATGTAGTAAAAATATGGACAATATCATATACAAATCGTTGTTATTATTATTATTATTATTATTATTATTATTATTATTATTATTGTTGTTGTTATGTAGAATTTATCAGATCGCCTTATATGAGAATTAATTCAAATTAGCCAGCAGGCATTGACGTAATGCAGTTTTCTTCTAAGTCTTTTAGATTTTTTTACTATTCCTAATGACTGAAATGGATGTGCGTTGTGGTGCATTGGATATCGGCTCGGAACGAGAAATCGGTGGAGCAGAGTTCGAATTCCAGCCGAATTCATTGCAATCACTTACGCGCAAATACCCTTCCAGTTATGGGTTAAATAACAGGACAGATTGGGTTCTATAGCCTTGGTCGGCAACCAGTCTACCGCAGAAAGCAATGGCAACCTACTGCGGGATAATCTTCTGCCCAGTCAGTCATGTCTCTTTCGAGACATGATCGCCCAAGCGTGTATCACGTATGTCACTTAACTGACTGAATGACTAAAAAAAAGCGCTAATTAGCTATTTCAGTCCCCTAAAAAATGAATTGATTCCAATTAATATAATTTCTGTTTGAAACACACCAGAGCATTTTGCTTACTTTAAATAGTAAATTTAATACTTTCGCTTTCAGTTAAAGCTAAAATGAAAGCTCGCACAAGTTCTCTTTTAAAATTCATTTTAAACGTGAAGTATCGCGAATTATTGGAAGTACCTATATATTAAGCGTTCCTTTCAAGATTTAAACCGAATTCCCTTGCATATTTAACGAACTTCTTTTGATAGAGAATATGTTTTTAACTTTTTTCATGCTCTACTCCATTATGAGTTTTAGCATACAATCTTGTACAACTTAGATTACTTATAAATCTCAATTTTGATATTTTTAAAACAATTCAATTAAATGAGAACCTCTAACCCCACTGTTCCTTGTCAGAAACAGATGGTCAACACCTGTCTTAAGTTAGTGCATTCTATTGGATGAGAGTTAATTAAGAATACCTGCATAAATTTTATTGATATCGTCTAAGTTCTAATTTATTCTGTTGAAGCCATAAGTTACAAATCAGTGATAGGAAAACCAAACAGGTACAAAATATACACATATATTTATTTAAATAAATACATGTAAAATGTTTTAACATAGGAAGTTTCACAATGAAACCCAGATTAGCATTAAGATAGCAAAAGATGCCTTCCAAATGCTAAGCAAAATATAAAGAAACAGAAAAAAATTGTGAAGATCAAAGAAAAGAGAAAGTAATACCAATAGTCTTATACGGCAGTATTAATAGTCTTATACGGCAGTGCATACTGGACAATCTTTCCACCTCCCGATAACAAAAATGTGGTTCATTAGTTGGATGCCGAGGATACCGTTGAATGCATTGTAGAAGTCTTAGAATATTTACACCAGGTAAGGTTAACAAATAAAGATATGCTTCTTTTTCAAGAAGGACTTCTTTTGATAGAGAATAAATTATCGACAGTATGAATTGTCCTGTAATGTAACAGAGCAGTTCAAAAATATAATATAAAAGACAATATATTTTCTCTTTGACATCAATCGACAGATTATACTGACTCTGCACAAGTATTGTATTTTGTTCATGCAATTACTACGGATGTGCGTAGTGGTACAGTAGACATCGACTCGGAACGACAAATTGGGAAGCCGAGTTCGAATCCCAGTTCAAATTCTTTGCATTCACTTGCACACAAATACTCTTGAGAAAGGTATTAAGTGACTGAATTACCATAGACGACACATGGGTGATCATATCTCTTTCGAGACATGACTAACTATGCAGGGATTTTTCCCGCATTAATTTCTGCGGTAGATTGGTTGCCAGCCCAGACTATAGAATCTCCACGTGCTATTTAAAGAAAGAGAAAAAATGGATTAATTCATTTCCCAAGGGCATTGATACATAAACGTTTTGATATTTCTCAGTTATTAAAAGCATTTGTTCCTCGTGTCTTTCCTTTAAGAGTGCCTAAGGCAAATAATTTTTCAAATAATTGAAAATCATCAATTATTCAGTCAGTTAAGCGCCATACGTGATACACGCTTGGGCGATCATGTCTCGTATGAGACATGACTGACTGGACAGAAGATTATCCCGCAGTAGTTTGCTATTGCTTTCTGGTAGACTGGTTGCCGACCAAGGCTATAGAACCCAGTCTGTCCTATTATTTAACCCATAACTGGATGGAAGAGACGGATTAATACCTTTCTCAAGATTACGCTTGGGCGATCATGTCTCGAAAGAGACATGACTGACTGGGCAGAAGATTATCCCGCGGTCGGTTGCCATTGCTTTCTGCGGTAGACTGGTTGCCAGCCAAGGCTATAGAACCCAATCTGTCCTGTTATTTAGCCCATAACTGTAAGGAAGAGACGGATTAATACCTTTCCCAATTTTCGCGTAAATGAAAGCAATGAATTCAACTGGAATTCGGACTCAGCTCTCCGATTTCTCGTTCCGAGCCGATATCCACTGCACCACAACGCACATCCGCATGGCAATTAACTGACTGAATAGAAGACTCGGTAATTTTGAAAAGCATAACATGACATAACATGACATTCAGTTTTCTGAAGATAATATTTTGAAAACCCAGTTTGATAGCAAGAAAGATCTTATTGAAATTTGAGAAAGAGCGGATGCTTTCCCCTTTGTGAACATGCACATTCTTTCCAACATACAGTTATGAGTCCGTAATCTTGTCGCAAATCAAGAATTCGTTCGAAACACATGTGACAGATGATCATTTGCAAGACTAATTAAACACCGTTAAAACCCGTTCTAGTGCCTGATATCAAAATGCTATCTCAAAAGAAGCAATGACAAGAAGGTCATTAATTTCTCAAATTTTTTTCGAACATATTAAGTATTTCAGTTTTATAATCTTTGTTTTTATTATAGTAAAACTAGCAGTATAGCCTGGCGTTGCTCGGGTGTAATGAAAGCTTTAAAACTAATCCATAGTCCTGGAGCTCAGACGCTTTGGACGTTGGCACGAAAGACTAAAAAGCAATAGTTGTTTCCAGTTAAAGCGAAACCGTAGACTGAAAGAAAAATGAATGGATGCAAGTCAAATTTTGATTTCCTAGTATCGATATCAAATAAGTTGTTTTCGTCATAAACTGAATTTTGAAGGCTAAATAAGTCCTCTGAGTAAATGGTATCATGGCTTAGACTAAGAACTACAATTATACCTACTTAGAGCCAAAGCTGAAGCAAAAAATAAAATAAAACGGCTGAAAAAAATACAGACATGCAGGCAGATAAACACACACACAAACATCTTGCATTTTATAAATATATATTATCGATTTTCTGCACTATAGTAAGAACTGCAACCTTGAAACTTCTGAATATCGTTTCTTATGTCTTTTTCTATGAATGTATGAAATTTGATTAAAATCAGACCACTCCTTCTATAACCAGATTTTTTCGATTATCGATATTTATCGGGAGTACCTCGACACAACACCTAGCTAAGAACACTCGCAGACGGTTATAGTAAAACTGTGTAAATTTTCAAGAAAATCGGTTCAGGCGTTTCGGAGTCTATAGGTAATGGACACCGACACATACACACACACAAAGTTCCATTTATAAATAAGTTTAGATATATTTATTGAATTTTATTTTATGCATTATTTACCTAAGATATAAAATGTGTAACTGTAAAAAAAGGACTTCATAAATACGGCTTATATATGAGTGATAATGAATTCTCATGTGGCTCTCATACAAAAAAAACTGCCTATCCCTTGATTAGACCTACGATAAAAGATGTCTTTCATCTGATCAGTCATCGGTGGAATTGAATTCTCAGCTCAGAAAAAAGTCTAAAGGGAACAACTGGCATAATATGAAGACATACAGCGGCACCTTGACATAAATTGTGGAAACTTAATGGTCTACGGCTATATCGTGTTGAATACACCGGTTTTCGTCCGATTACGGAAGTTAAGCAACATCGAGCATGGTCAGTAATTAGATAGCTGACCGTTTGGGAATACCAGGTGCAGTAAACGTAAGGACTAAGAATGGTCCACCGGTTCTTCAGGTTTGGGTGTTGGGCGCAGGGCAAACAGCCCTGCACTATAAAAAATAGTTTGTTACGGAAACAGTAACAAAAAGTTACTGCCCTACACACCATTGGGTGTAAGGGGTGAGATGATGAACCGCAAACGCGACCCAAGTAAAAGAATATTAACCATGTATTAGTTACCTCGGATTTCAGAAAATGTATACTTACCTGGCCCCGGCCTTCGGGCTGGGGTCGGGAATGACCAAATTAAGACCAGTTTTAAGACCAGTTTAGACCGGTTTTGAACCTATCCACCGTAGTGGATAGGTAATATTTTGACCAGTACCTGGGCGTACGCGCTCAGGTTCCCCACATTAAAAAAGACCTTGTGTCACATCTCTCTCAAGTGGGGCAGAAGAGTAAATAATTACTTACCTAGCGTCTACCTCTCGCGACATCTGAGATAAAACTGTGCCACACCGCATGCTACACTCTCTCGCTGAGTCAGGGGAGCAGTGGAAGGGAACAATAGAAACAAGTAGTCTACTAGGAATTACAAGTACTTTAAAAATGTTGTGGAAAGAAGACACACGCGCGCCTGGGGCAGGATTAAGATTGTAGAAATGCTTGTAATGGTGCACGCGAGGCAACAAAGACGTGTCTGAAATTATTGAAGATAAAAAAGACATGATTAACATGCACGACTCGGAATCTTCTATAGCGTCAGTGCATAAAAAAGATGAAATTCCGATTAATCTTGGGTAAATGTTCGTTTTAGGTGCCGACGGATTTTCCCCCTTCAGATTTATCCAAAATAGCATTATTTCTGTAAAATGTATATGCTGAACTCAAATCAACAATTAGTTATTGAAGAAACTTACCTTTTTTGCTTTGAAAGTCCGTAAAAAAAAATGAACTGTATCTCGCACTTTTTCTCTCCCGTATCTTACGAAGTCATGTTATTAACTGCAGAATGACGTTCTACGTAGGCAGAAATTTTCTTTTGAATTTTGGTCGATTTTCTTCCTTTACTGAAACTTCCGGCGATGTACTGAAAGTAATAAGCGTAGAAATACAATACCGCATTACTTTCATTACCGGATGTACATCGCCGGAAGTATCAATAAATGGAGAAAAATCTACAAAAAATCTGCCAAAATCCATTCTGCAGTTAATTACATGACTTTGTGAGAGTTACGGGAGACAAAAAGTGCAAGATATAGTTCGTTTTTTTATGGACATTTAGCTAAAAAAAGGTAAGTTTCTTCAATAACTAACAGTTGATTTGAGTTCAGCATATACATTTGCACAAAGATAATGCTATTTTGGATAAATTTGAAGGGGAAAAGCGTCGGGCTTACAACGAAAATTTACCGAATCTTGGATATTAAACATAATGATCAAATTTCGTATATCGACAACCTATATTTATATAAAGTCTCTGAAGGTACTTTTCCTTCCACGAACAGATTGTTAAAACATGCTATTAACACCATCACAACCTACTGACGAGAATTACTGATTTGTTAAGTGGGGATTTTTTAAACGGAGTTTGGAAAAGGAGCATAAGGCCGAAAGTATGAGGCGCCTAATGAGAACCGAACTCTCTACTCAATTGTAATGATTCTAGCGAGACAACCTTGCTAACCGTTATATCATGTTGAGGCGCCCAACTGATTTGGCTAGATTATTTCTACCCGGTGAAGCTCTATTTCCAGCCGAGTGTATAGATATAAAAATATTGAATATAGGGAAAGTATTAAGTTGAAAGGTACTGGTCTAGTGACACTTATACACGAAAATATCAGCAAACGGATCTGCCCTGTGCCTTACCTATAAAAACTTCCATGGTAATTGTTCTGATGACATTGCCTGTGTTGTTGCCAAGGCTTTATCAAATTACACGATTGGTAGAAAAGTTTCATCTTTTTCAACTGAAATGGCTAGCTGGAACCATATGCTCTATGCTGACAGTTTCTTGTATCGCGGTCCCTACTTGCCACCCAACTTAGATATTCTCTCTCTCTCTCTCTCTCTCTCTCTCTCTCTCTCTCTCTCTCTCAGCCTCAATTTATTTAACAAAAATTCTTTCGAGAAAATCTTTTCCGTTATATCTGAAGTATGGAAATGTGTCTTATTAGATTATGTAAATACGCGTTCTTTCTATTGAGGTAACCTTTAAAAATTTTTATAAATAGCTATAATTTATTTATACATATTTCAGAATTGGAAAACTGTGTCGCTAATACCATATTGGAACAAAAGTTAATCGCGTTTATGAATTTCGAATATTTTGTACATTTATTCATCCACGATTTATTTAATATGTGCGCCGTTTTGTTTAAAAAAAACTTTACAATATTTGTAGTTGCATCATGATTCCATCTTTCTAGAACTTGACATATTTCTGGTTGACATAGTATGAGTGGTTCAGACGTTCTTGCAAAGAATTGAAGTTCTTTCTATGAAGTTGGTTATATTGGCATCAAAATAAAGATTGATCCGAAGATGAAAGCGCTAGCCTGTACGACAAGTCTAGTACAAAGCCTCAGATAAATACAGTATCATGGCAAACCTAATTTCTTCACACTTCTATATCATCAGCAGTAGCATTATCATCATCAATTAAATGGCCTGATATTGTCATATTTCTACTCGGAGACTTTGACACACGACATATTGAAGGTAACTGAGCTAGAGAGGAACAGTGGGCATGTCTTAGTGGATGACAGAACAGGAATGGATGAGGTTAGGAGACAAGCTTTGCTTAGCGATACGAAAGATAGCTAGTTATGGAGAGCCATGAATGCGATATATACACATGTAATCATGTTTACAATAAGAGTAGCATTTATACAAATAATCATTGCATTTAATGTATATTTTGACCAACTGGTTTAATACATTTAATACATTTAATGTATAT